>JARQOD010001580.1:58763-95076 GCA_033576555.1 Oophaga sylvatica
GTCAAAAATCAAGGTAACTTTTGATTTTTCACAGTAATATTTTCAAACGATAATCCTAAGGGCCCATAACCACCTTTTTTGGGACAAAAAAAAAAACCCACAAATAAAATTTTATACCTTCTCCAAGATTCCCTTATAAAAAGCATGCTCATGTCAGCAAAAATTAAAAAGGCCCCTTGTTTTACTACCCACTAATTCATGCGCGTCAAACCCTTGGAAAGGGTGAATTTACTTTCGCAAAACCACAAAAAAAAATAAAAAAGTCGGGAACACCCACCAGGGGGGGGAAAAAAAACAATTTGAAATTAACACTTTCCCCCCCAAACTTTACAGCCCAAAATTTTCCAACCCAAAAAACGGGATTTGAAACTGTCCCAAAGGGAAACCCACACATAATTCACATATACAAAAAAAAAAATTTGCAAAACCCCCTTATCATTTCAAACCCATTATCACCTGATAGAAAACGGGGTTTACTCACCAAAGGGGGTAAATTCGATCCCCAGGGGGAATAGATTTCTGATTTATCAAGGAAACCCACAACGCTAGAAAAATCATAATCCATCAGTTAATAGCTGCTCCAAATCAACGAACCACAAAAATGAGGCAAGAGCATATCAAGTGAAGTTAAAAAAACTTATTAAACCTACCAAGACAACTAGCGTGAAAAAACTTTTCCCCCCGCTTAGGCAACTAAATACATAAAGGGGCCCCCACAGTAAAAATAACCCATTGCGCTTTCGAAACTCATGACGTGGCCCCAGACACCAACTATCACACTGCATTGGGGCAGAAATGGGTTTACAAGGCAACCCCAATCCCGCATACTTCTCCCCCTCATAAACTCGTCTTTTGAATGCTAAAGACATAGAATCATTGAACCAAGGGAAGGGAACCCCCCATAAAATCCTTTACATTTTCTACAGACCCTTTCCGGAAAAAAGGGGGGCCAAAGCGTCGTATTCCATTTTGGGCAGGGCTGCCCCCCCTACGGAATCCTGAAGTATAACCCCGTCATCAAGCCCCCGATTTAAGCCAAAAAGGGTTTTAGCTTGATCAGGGCATTAGGGTCATCACAATAACCCCAAAGCCCGAAAAAAATGCATCAAATCTCAAAACAGGGTCCCCCTGTCGGGAAAAAACCCCAACCGAACGCCGCGCAGGGAAAAGATGAAATTTGAACCTGCGCGCTGCGTTCCCTAGGCTTAGATTTTAAAGTAAAAAAACAATTTACAAATTTTTTTTGAAAATTTTGAAACTTACTCGTCCCTAAAAAAAAACTGGGTGGGGAACCAGGGGTTTCCCCAAAAGGCAACCCAGCAAATTATGCAGCAATACCTTTACCTCAGGGCAAGCTGATTCCCCACGGCCCAAAAAACTTGCAAACTCCATTGAGAAAAAATCCCCCCCAGCCCCAGAATACGGGGGAAAAAAAAAAAAAATGCAACAAAGAAAAAAATTCTTGACAACTCTGACAACCTTTTTTTTTTTTTTTTTTTTTTCAAAATATTTTTCCTTCTTGGTACCCCACAATTTTTCATTTTTTGGCCCGGGATACTGTTTGTTTTGGGTAGCGAGGAGTGCAGGTAAAAAAGGCAATACACCGCAGTGGAAACATAAATTTGCAGAAACCCCTGACAACCACACAACAAAGGGGCAGCCGGGGGGAGCTTTCCCTACTTGGGCCAGACGCCTCTCACAGCCTGAAACCAACTACACCTAAAAAAAGATAAGAAACTACCTGCCCCGGAGCAAACCCCCCAAAAAAATAAAGCCCCCAAAATTTTAAAGGCGGTTTGACAAGATGAAAACTGACACGAAAGAAAAAAGTAGACAAACGCTGGGGGCCCCAAAAAAACTAAAAAGAAAAGGACAGGAAGGGTACTTACTGCAATCCAGAAAACCCCGAAAAGCCCAACACCCAAATTTTAAAAACCCTGAGATCCACAATCTTACCACCTAAATTAGTTTCGGGTTAACAAAATCAAAACGCCCACTGAAAAAACTGGAAAAAGAAAAAAGAATACAAAAGTGGTAACTAAACTAGAGGGCAAAGCCCCCGGGGGGGGACCCTGGGGCCCCCAGAAGTGCAGGACAAAAATGAAAAAATAACCCAAAAAACAAAAAAAGAAAATGTCTTTATCTTTTTACAGGAATGCAGCCCGACAAGCAGGCTAAAAGGGGGAAACAGGAATGAAGATTCAGACCAAACAATTATCCCCGAAACCCTGAGGGGAAGGGGGGGGACCCCCTTTATAAGCCCCAGCAAAACACCTGTTTCCCATCCTCACAATCTTCACTGGACAGACCCACCGCTTGTAACCACCAAAAAAGTCTCTCCAAAATCATTCAAACCCATTCAAACACTTGGGCATGAAAAATGCCCCTCCCATTTTTCAGGGAGGGTCAACACGCTGGAGGGACGGAAGGGTATGGACCGCACCTGGATGCTTTGCCATCTTCAGTCCACCTGGGAGGATCACAGAGACCGGGCCGAGGTGCTGGGGCGGACCCACACGGCTTGACCTTTAACCAAAAAATCCCACGGGGTTGAGTGGGCCACCCCCGGGACAGGGGTAGGTGGGGGGCCTGAAGCCAGACCCCGGGGAAGGGTGGATGCCATCGCATCCTGGCCCACCCCCAGGACCAAAAGCAGGTGATGTCTTTTTGGGTATGTGGGGACTATAGGGGTTTGTTCCACACTAAATGCCCCGGCCCAAACCCCCGGGGACCTCACCAAGAAAAGGCTGCCGTCGCAGTCCTGGACATCCCCCTGCTAACATTTTTCCCGGGGCCAAGACCGCCCTTTCTAGTTTTTCCCCATACTACAGGGAGCCGACTTCACGCGGCCATTCTTTGGCAGACCGACGCCCCATTTTTGGGTCCTGTGCCAGCCGGGTTTACCTACGGGCCAGAAAACCCCATTTTGTACCGAGCAGGGGAAACCCGCCAAGGGAAGTGGCCTATTCCATGATGGGAAGGATTCTGGCAATTGTGTGGGCCCTGCAGCCCCGCACCATACTTTACGAGCCAATTCACCGGGAAACAGACCACAACCCCCTCAGCGGTTAAACAGCTCGGGACGAATGGAGGTTGCTACCTGGGCCCGCCCCCCAACGTACCACTCACCATTCGCCACAAAAAGGGGGGACCATGGAACGCTGATGGTTTTCCCGGGAAGGAGAGGGTTGGTAGGGGGCAGGGGGGAAACGGGTGTGATACCCCTAGGCCCCCAAAAGCATGGGGTGTAAAAAGGGACGCCGATTTTGTAAGGGCCTATACCCCTCCATTTTTGTCGTTCACAGAGCCACAGACTGTAAAAACAGGGGCCCGTTAGCATATCCAGTTGACCGGTTTGATGCCCCAAAGAATCAAAAGGGCTTTAGTATGCTAATTGGTTTAGCCCTTCTGAAATAAGTGGTCAGTCGTAGCAATAGCTCAAACTAACCCGATTTTCCTGCCCCTTTGAATTGCAGGCCAGTTAATGCGTGCTTCAAAGCAAAGGGGGAGGCCTAGGGGGTTTAAAAACTTACCATGAACAGGCTGTTCTCACATTTTCTCACAGCGGGCAGAACCAAGGGAAGATTTGATTGCCTTGCCAAGGGGAGCAGCAGCACATGCTTTGGGGGCTGTCCCAACTGTAGACTGTTACCTTGGGGGGGCGAGCCCCGCCTCCCCATGACCTCTACCCATAATATTTATATAGCTTATCCTTTAACCTTGTACATTATCTTGTATTTTTCTCTGAGGACCTCCACCCCTCATCCTGGTGTTATAACCTCCCCCCCTCATCCCTGGTGTATAACCTCCAGCCCCTCATCCTGGTGTATAACCTCCGGCCCCTCATCCCTGGTGGTATAACCTCCGGCCCCTCATCCCTGGGGTATAACCTCGGCCCCTCATCCTGGTGTATAACCTCCATCCCCTATCCCTGGTGTATAACCTCCGGCCCCCATCCCTGGTGTATAACCTCCAGCCCCTCATCCCTGGTGTATAACCTCCAGCCCCTCATCCCTGGGTATAACCTCCATCCCCTCATCCCTGGTGTATAACCTCCAGCCCCTCATCCTGTGTATAACCTCCAGCCCCTCATCCCTGGTGTATAACTCCAGCCTCCTCATCCCTGTGTATAACCTCCAGCCCCTATCCCTGTGTTAACTCCAGCCCTCATCCCTGGTGTATAACCTCCAGCCCCTCATCCCTGGTGTATAACCTCCAGCCCCTCATCCTGGTGTATAACCTCCAGCCCCTCATCCCTGGTGTATAACCTCCAGCCCCTCATCCCTGGGTATAACCTCCATCCCTCATCCCTGGTGTATAACCTCCAGCCCCTCATCCCTGGTGTATAACCTCCAGCCCCTCCTATCCCTGGTGTATAACCTCCAGCCCCTCATCCCTGGTGTATAACCTCCAGCCCTCATCCCTGGTGTATAACCTCCAGCCCCTCATCCCTGGTGTATAACCTCCAGCCCCCCCATCCCTGGGTATAACCTCCGCCCTCATCCCTGGTGTATAACCTCCGGCCCCTATCCCTGGTGTATAACCTCCAGCCCCTCATCCCTGGTGTATAACCTCCAGCCCTCATCCCTGGTGTATAACCTCCCGCCCTCATCCCTGGTGTAATAACCTCCAGCCCCTCATCCTGGTGTATAACCTCCGGCCCCTCATCCCTGGTGTATAACCTCCGCCCCCTCATCCCTGGTGTATAACCTCCGCCCCCTCCCTGGGTATAACCTCCAACCCCTCATCCCTGGGTATAACCTCCTGCCCCTCATCCCTGGGTATAACCTCCATCCCCTCATCCCTTGTTGTATAACCTCCAGCCCCTCATCCCTGGTGTATAACCTCCATCTCCTCATCCCTGGTGTATAACCTCCGGCCCCTCATCCCTGGTGTATAACCTCCATCCCCTCATCCCTGGTGTATAACCTCCATCCCTCATCCCTGGTGTATAACCTCCGCCCTCATCCCTGGGTATAAACCTCCGGCCCCTCATCCCTGGTGTATAACCTCCATCCCCCATCCCTGGCGTATAACTCCGGCCCTCATCCCTGGCTAAAACCTCCGCCCCTCATCCCTGGCGTATAACCTCCGGCCCCTCATCCCTGGCGTTAAAACCTCCGGCCCTCATCCCTGGCGTATAACCTCGCCCCTCACCCTGGGTATAAACCTCCAGCCCTCATCCCTGGTGTATAACCTCCAGCCCCTCATCCCTGGGTATAACCTCCAGCCCCTCATCCCTGGTGTATAACCCCCCTCATCCCTGGTGTATAACTCCAGCCCCTCATCCCTGGTGTATAACCTCCAGCCCCTCATCCCTGGTGTATAACCTCCGCCCCTCATCCCTGGTGTATAACCTCCAGCCCTCATCCCTGGCGTATAACCTCCGGCCCTCATCCCTGGTGTATAACCTCCATCCCTCATCCCTGGTGTATAACCTCCGGCCCCTCATCCCTGGCGTATAACCTCCAGCCCCTCATCCCTGGGTATAACCTCCGCCCCTCATCCCTGGCGTATAACCTCCAGCCCTCATCCCTGGCGTATAACCTCCAGGCCCCTCATCCCTGGGTATAACCTCCGGCCCCTCATCCCTGGCGTATAACTCCGGCCCCTCATCCCTGGTGTATAACCTCCAGCCCCTCATCCCTGGTGTATAACCTCCGCCCCTCATCCCTGGTGTATAACCTCCGCCCTCATCCCTGGTGTATAACCTCAGCCCCTCATCCCTGGGTATAACCTCCAGCCCTCATCCCTGGCGTATAACCTCCAGCCCCTCATCCCTGGCGTATAACCTCCGGCCCTCATCCCTGGCGTATAACCTCCGCCCCTCATCCCTGGTGTATAACCTCTCGGCCCTCATCCCTGGTGTATAACCTCCTGGCCCTCATCCCTGGTGTATAACCTCCGGCCCCTCATCCCTGGTGTATAACCTCCAGCCCCTCATCCCTGGTGTATAACCTCCGGCCCCTCATCCCTGTGTATAACCTCCGGCCCTCACCCTGGTGTATAACCTCCATCCCCTCATCCTGGGTATAACCTCCGGCCCCTCATCCCTGGTGTATAACCTCGGCCCTCATCCCTGGTGTATAACCTCCATCCCCTCATCCCTGGTGTATAACCTCCACCCTCATCCCTGGTGTATAACTCCGGCCCCTCATCCTGGTGTATAACCTCCGGCCCCTCACCCCTGGTGTATAACCTCGGCCCCTCATCCCTGGTGTATAACCTCCTGCCCTCATCCCTGGTGTATAACCTCCGGCCCCTCATCCCTGGTGTGTATAACCTCCAGCCCTCATCCCTGGTGTATAACCTCCAGCCCCTCATCCCTGGTGTATAACCTCCAGGCCCCTCATCCCTGGTGTATAACCTCCATCCCTCATCCCTGGTGTATAACCTCGGCCCCTCATCCCTGGTGTATAACCTCTGCCCCTCATCCTGGTGTATAAACCTCCAGCCCCTCATCCCTGGTGTATAACTCCAGCCCCTCATCCCTGGTGTATAACCTCCAGCCCCTCATCCCTGGTGTATAACCTCCATCCCCTCATCCCTGGTGTATAACCTCCAGCCCCTCATCCCTGGTGTATAACCTCCGGTCCCCTCACCCCTGGGTATAACCTCCGCCCCTCATCCCTGTGTATAACCTCAGGCCCTCATCCCTGGTGTATAACTCCAGCCCTCATCCCTGGTGTATAACCTCCAGCCCCTCATCCCTGGTGTATAACCTCCATCCCTCATCCCTGGTGTATAACCTCCAGCCCCTCATCCCTGGTGTATAACCTCCACCCTCATCCCTGGTGTATAACCTCCAGCCCCTCATCCCTGGTGTATAACTCCAGCCCCTCATCCCTGGTGTATAACCTCCAGCCCTCATCCCTGTGTATAACCTCCAGCCCCTCATCCCCGGTGTATAACCTCCAGCCCCTCATCCTGGTGTATAACCTCCTGCCCTCATCCCTGGTGTATAACCTCAGCCCCTCATCCCTGGTGTATAACCTCCAGCCCTCATCCCTGGTGTATAACCTCCGCCCCTCACCCCTGGTGTATAACCTCCTGCCCCTCATCCCTGGTGTATAACCTCAGCCCCTCATCCCTGGTGTATAACCTCCAGCCCTCATCCCTGGTGTATAACCTCCGCCCTCATCCCTGGTGTATAACCTCCAGCCCCATCCCTGGGTATAACCTCCATCCCCTCATCCCTGGTGTATAACCTCCAGCCCTCATCCCTGGTGTATAACCTCCAGCCCCTCATCCCTGGTGTATAACCTCCAGCCCCTCATCCCTGGTGTATAACCTCCAGCCCTCATCCCTGGTGTATAACCTCCGCCCCTCACCCTGGTGTATAACCTCCTGCCCTCATCCCTGGTGTATAACCTCCAGCCCCTCATCCCTGGTGTATAACCTCCTGCCCCTCATCCCTGGTGTATAACCTCCGGCCCCTCATCCCTGGGTATAACCTCCGGCCCCTCATCCCTGGTGTATAACTCTGGCCCCTCACCCTGGTGTATAACCTCCAGCCCTCATCCCTGGTGTATAACCTCCATGCCCCTCATCCCTGGTGTATAACCTCCAGCCCCTCATCCCTGGTGTATAACCTCCGCCCCTCATCCCTGGTGTATAACCTCCAGCCCTCATCCCTGGTGTATAACCTCCGGCCCCCATCCCTGGTGTATAACCTCCAGCCCCCCATCCCTGGGGTATAACCTCCTGCCCCTCATCCCTGGTGTATAACCTCCAGCCCCTCATCCCTGGTGTATAACCTCCGGCCCCTCATCCCTGGTGTATAACCTCCTCCCTCATCCCTGGTGTATAACCTCCTGCCCCTCACCCTGGTGTATAACCTCCGGCCCCTCATCCCTGGTGTATAACCTCCGGGCCCCTCATCCCTGGTGTATAACCTCCTGCCCCTCATCCCTGGTGTATAACCTCCGCCCTCATCCCTGGTGTATAACCTCCGGCCCCTCCTCCCTGGTGTATAACCTCATCCCCCTCACCCCTGGTGTATAACCTCCGCCCCTCATCCCCTGGTGTATAACCTCCGGCCCCCATCCCTGGTGTATAACCTCCTGCCCCTCATCCCTGGTGTATAACCTCCGGCCCCTCTACCCTGATGTATAACCTCCGGCCCCTCACCCCTGGTGTATAACTCAGCACCTTTCACCCTGATGTATAACCTCCGGCCCCCATCCCTGGTGTATAACCTCCACCCCTCATCCCTGGCTATAACCTCGGCCCCTCATCCCTGGTGTATAACCTCCTGCCCCTCATCCCTGGTGTATAACCTCCGGCCCTCCCCCTGGTGTATAACCTCCGCCCCTCATCCCTGGTGTATAACCTCCGCCCCTCATCCCTGGTGTATAACCTCCGGCCCCCCATCCCTGGTGTATAACCTCCGCTCCTCATCCCTGGCGTATAACCTCCGGCCCCTCACCCCTGGTGTATAACCTCCGGCCCCTCACCCCTGGGGTATAACCTCCTGCCCCTCACCCCTGATGTATAACCTCCGGCCCCTCACCCTGGTGTATAATTTCAGGCACTTCGCCCCTGATGTACAGCTTCCGGCTCCTCCCGGTGTCGGCACCCCACCTTGCCATCTGTGTTTTCTACCATGTGACAGAGCAGCCGGTGGGGCAGAGCTCCTGATACCAGTGCGGTCCTATGATAGGAGCCACTGGGGTAACAAGTCCGTCCATGACATTTCTCCTGAATCTTCCCCCATCACCTGTGACTGATATTACTGATAAGAGGAAGGAACCGCAGCAACTCAGTCACCAATTGGAGACCCCGTAACGTTACAGAGCGGGGGGCCGCGTGCTGAGGAGCAGAGGGCAGAAAAGTCACCATCACTCTGCTGACCCCATAACGGCAGAGTCCAGACCTCCTCTGTATCAGTGGTATCAGCACAGACACTGCGCCCCCGCCGGGAGCTTCGTGGCCGAGCAGCTGCATGTAGCCGTACATCACCAAGCACAATGCCGCGCGTCGGATGGAGTGGTGTAATCACTGGTATAGACTGCAATACCACGAATGATTATGGTCCTTGTGTATAACAGACTGCTCACTTACCAATGTTAGATCATGTGCTACAGGAGAAAACATTCAATGTGATCGTGTCGCCGCTCTGAGGACAGGATTTTGCTAGTTGTAATGTCTGACGGCTCCTGCACAGAATTGTCAATGTGAACTCAGCCTTTACTAGAACATGAGGGCGTCCTCTGCGTCTGCGAGAATCGACACCACCATGGAGCAGAGTTCCTGACTGTGAGAGCACTGAGGCGACAGAGTAACTCGCTATGGTGAATTTATTTCAAGGGTTCAGTTACTAGATTACAGAAGTGTATTGTGTGGATAATGATATTTGTCTCTCCTCACACAGGATTACACACTAGTGAAGAAGATGTCAGGTGACTGTGTGACTCCCGGCAGCCAAGAGTCAGGAGGGCGGAGCCCCATCACAGATCCTCCCTCGCACTCGCGGATACATGAGAGGAGCAAGAAACAGATCCTAGAATTCACCAACAAGATGATGGAGCTGCTGACCGGAGAGGTGACTGCTGGGACATTATACAGGGCCGGCACTGGAGGATTCTGGGTAATGACGCTATCATTGTGTGTGTCAGGTTCCTGTAAGGTGTCAGGACGTCACCGTCTATTTCTCTATGGAGGAGTGGGAGTATCTAGAAGGACACAAGGATCTGTACGAGGACGTCATGATGGAGGACGACTTTTGTCCTTCATCACAAGGTAAGAGGAGTCAATACTTGATCCGGAGAACAAACATCTGCAGATCGGAAACTCAGTATGTAACGGCAGCAGCAGTCCTGGTATCACAATGGGGGCGAATGTATTAGTGTAATGTTACTGAGGAAAAGTGTATGATATATACAGTTGTGATCAAAAGTTTACACACCCCAGCAGAATTTTTGCTTTCTTGGCCTTTTTTCAGAGAATATGAATGATAACACCAAAACTTTTCCTCCACTCATGGTTAGTGGTTGGGTGAAGCCATTTATTGTCACTACTGTGTTGTCTCTTTTTAAATCATAATGACAACACAAAACATCCAAATGACACTGATCAAAAGTTTACACACCCTGGTGATTTTGGCCTGATAACATGCACAGAAGTTGACACAAATTAATTTGAAAAGCTACTAAAGGTGACATCCTCACCTGTGACCTGTTTGCTTGTAATCAGTGTTTGTGCATAAAAGCTGAGTGAGTTTCTGGGATCCAGACAGACTCTTGCATCTTTTATCCAGCCACTGACGTTTCTGGATTGTGAGTCATGGGAAAAAGCAAAAGAATTGTCAAGATCTACAGGAAAAGGTGGTTGAACTGTATAAAACAGGAAAGGGATACAAAAAGATATCCAAGGAATTGATAATGCCAGTCAGCAGCGTTCACACTGTGATTAACAAATGGAAAATCAGGGGCTCTGTAAAAACAAAACCACGGTCAGGTGGACCAACAAAAATTTCGTCCACAACTGCCAGGAAAATTGTTTAGGATGCAAAGCAAAACTCACAAATAACAGCTGAATACTGGACTCTCTGAAAACTAGCGGTGCGGCTGTTTCAAGATGCACAATAAGGAGGCACTTGAAGAAAAATGAGCTGCATGGTCGAATCGCCAGAAGAAAGCCATTATTGTGCAAATGCCACAAAGTATCTCACCTACAATACACAAAACTGCACAGAGACAAGCCTCAAAACTTCTGGAACAAGGTAATTTGGAATGATGAGACTAAAATTGAACTTTTTGGCCACAACCATAAACGTTACATTTGGAGAGAGGTCAACAAGGCCTATGATGAAAGGAACACCATTCCTACTGTAAAGCATGGAGGTGGATCGCTGATGATTTAGGGATGTGTGAGCTACAAAGGCACAGGAAACTTGGTAAAAGTTGAAGGAAAGATGAATGCAGCATGTTATCAGCAAATACTGGAGGCAAATTTGCATTCATCAGCCCGGAAACTGCGCATGTGACGTACTAGAATCCGCCCTTTTCTCACCATGGAAACAACAAAAACCCTCACTGTAGCATTGATCCACTCCCGCCTGGACTACTGCAACGCTCTATTACTTGGCCTCCCCATTTCTTGACTATCCCCTCTCCAGTCCATCCTTAATGCAGCAGTCAGGGTCATCCATCTGGCTAATCGGTACTCGGACGCGTCCGCTCTTCGCCAGTCCTTACACTGGCTGCCCATTCATTATAGGATCCAATTCAAAGTACTGGTTCTCACCCACAAAGCTCTCCACAGTGCAGCACCCCCCTACATCTCCTCCCTCATTTCTATCTATCACCCTGTCCGTCCTCTCCACAGTGCAGCACCCCCCTACATCTCCTCCCTCATTTCTATCACCTGCCCGTCCTCTCCACAGTGCAGCACCCCCCTACATCTCCTCCCTCATTTCTATCACCTGCCCGTCCTCTCCACAGTGCAGCACCCCCTACATCTCCTCCCTCATTTCTATCTTTCACCTGCCCGTCCTCTCCACAGTGCAGCCCCCCCTACATCTCCTCCCTCATTTCTATCTATCACCCTGCCCGTCCTCTCCACAGTGCAGCCCCCCCTACATCTCCTCCCTCATTTCTATCTATCACCCTGCCCGTCCTCTCCACAGTGCAGCACCCCCTACATCTCCTCCCTCATTTCTACCACCCTGTCCGACCTTTCCACAGTGCAGCACCCCCCTACATCTCCTCCCTCATTTCATCTATCACCCTGTCCGTCCTCTCCACAGTGCAGCACCCCCCTACATCTCCTCCCTCATTTCTTCTATCACCCTGCCCGTCCTCTCCACAGTGCAGCACCCCCCTACATCTCCTCCCTCATTTCTGTCTATCACCCTGCCCGTCCTCTCCACAGTGCAGCACCCCCTACATCTCCTCCCTCATTCTTCTACCACCCTGCCCGTCCTCTCCACAGTGCAGCACCCCCCTACATCTCCTCCCTCATTTCTATCTATCCCCCTGCCAGTCCTCTCCACAGTGCAGCACCCCCCTACATCTCCTCTCCTCATTTCTATCTATCACCCTGCCCGTCCTCTCCACAGTGCAGCACCCCCCTACATCGCCTCCCTCATTTCTGTCTCTCACCCTGCCCGTCCTCTCCACAGTGCAGCACCCCCCTACATCTCCTCCCTCATTTCTATCTATCCCCCTGCCCGTCCTCTCCACAGTGCAGCACCCCCCTACATCTCCTCCCTCATTTCTATCTATCCCCCTGCCAGTCCTCTCCACAGTGCAGCACCCCCCTACATCTCCTTCCTCATTTCTATCTATCACCCTGCCCGTCCTCTCCACAGTGCAGCACCCCCCTATATCTCCTCCCTCATTTCTATCTATCACCTACCCGTCCTCTCCACAGTGCAGCACCCCACTACATCTCCTCCCTCATTTCTGTCTATCACCCTGCCCATCCTCTCCACAGTGCAGCACCCCCCTACATCTCCTCCCTCATTTCTGTCTATCACCCTGCCCGTCCTCTCCACAGTGCAGCACCCCCCTACATCTCCTCCCTCATTTCTATCTATCCCCCTGCCCGTCCTCTCCACAGTGCAGCACCCCCCTACATCTCCTCCCTCATTTCTATCTATCCCCCTGCCAGTCCTCTCCACAGTGCAGCCCCCGTACATCTCCTCCCTCATTTCTATCTATCACCTACCCGTCCTCTCCACAGTGCAGCATCCCCCTACATCTCCTCCCTCATTTCTATCTATCGGCCTAACCGACTGCTGCGCTCTGCAAACGACTTTCGACTAACCTCTGCACTAATCCGTACCTCCCACTCCCGACTCCAAGACTTCTCCCGCGCTGCGCCAATCCTCTGGAATGCTCTACCCCAAGAAATTAGGACTATCCACAATTTGCATGGTTTCAGGCGCTCTCTCAAAACACATTTGTTCAGAGCGGCCTATCACATTCACTAATCTAAGTCATTCTATGTGTAAGTGTGTGTGTGTAGCCCATTCACTATCTCCATCCATCCCTCACTCCCTTAAGATGGCTGGACCATCATTGTAAATGCACCATTGTATATACACACCTGTACTTTGTATCTCCCCCACCTCATTGTAGATTGTAAGCTCTCACCAGCAGGGCGGCTTATTCTGCTTTAATTATTGTATTGTTAACGTTGTTACTTATGATTTGTGTTTTGAAACTGTTAAACTGTAAAGCGCTGCGGAATATGTTGGCGCTATATAAATAAAGATTATTATTATTACTTGGATGAACCCACATGACAACGATCCAAAACACAAGGTCATGTTGGCCTGTCATTGGCTACAGCAGAACAAAGTGAAGGTTCTGGAGTGGCCATCTCAGTCTCCTGACCTCAATATCATTGAGCCACTCTGGGGAAATCTCAAGCACGCAGTTCATGCTAGACAGCCCAGGAATTTACAGGAACTGGAGGGTTTTTTGCCAAGAAGAGTGGGCAGCTTTACCAGAAAATAAAGAACCTCATCCACAACTACCACAAAAGACTTCGAGCGGTCATTGATGTTAGTGGGGGCAATTGTAAAATATTAATATTTCAATAATAAAATATAGATCATTGAACATATACATTATGGAGTCCAATTAGCAAGCAGAGACTCTGGTTAGTGAATGAATGAGTTAATTCTGAGGACGTTGGCAGAGACATCTGTTCCCTGGTCGTCATAATTGTAAGCCTGTTGTCAGAACTGTCAATTTGTTACTATTCGGAGGTAGTAAATGGTTCCAAAGGTCATAGGCCATAGGCTTAAGTTTTTCAAAATAAGGTATCATATAAATAACTAATGCATATTCCATAAGTTAGTAATGTTCTTCTAATATGGTAAAAGAACGAACTTAGCGGCAAATCACCATTTGTGGTTATAAGACAGGAGAAAATAGAAACCAATGTAAGTCTATGGATCAAAATAGAATATAAACCGGTCCGATTCCTGTGCAGGCAGATCTCTCATACCTTGAGAATCTCCAACACGGACCACATCATGCCTCAAGACCATATGTAAGAAACCATTGAATGCTTGTTTTATCTTTTTGTGTGCTATGAACTTACTTTTCTTCATTTTTGTAATCACTTTTTCTGAATGAACATTAAACAAGTTTTGTTTTATCCATACAAGTCAATATTCTACTTTTTATCCTCACCATGCTCTTACTTAAAGAAGTGAGAAAGGTTTTTTTTTTAACATAATGGCGAGCTCAGTCAGTTCTGAAGCTTCTGTGCTATTTTGAGTGGATTCTTTCACTTGAACACGGGGGGAGAGTTTGCTGAAGACACCTGTTGTCCAAGTATCAGGAATTCCACTTTTTCACGGCACAAGGATCAGACGGAATCTACAGACGAGTGAGGATTCGTGAAGCTGCCTGCGTCCTATCCAGACGGAGATCTGAGGATTTTAGTGACCATCCATTGACGGTTGGATCGATACAGGAGAGGACAAGACATTCTATTGGTAAGAAAAATGAATTTCATTTATGATTATTCTAAGAAAAGTAAAATAGATTTTAAGTTTGTCCATAGTCATACAGATTCACAATTATGGTCTAGTTTGTATAGCCAATGTGAAGCAGAAAATCTTAAAATTGATAAGAGGTTTTTCTCAGTAAAAAAGTTACAAAGAAAGCTTCAAAATGTAATGCACATGGTCCGAGTGTATAATAATTTGGTCTTTGAGAAAACTGAAACTCATAAAGCATGTATTATCACACAAGACGGGTTGGACCAGAAGGCCCAGGAGGTCCCTTCCAACTCTACCATTCTATGATTCTAAGACATTGTTCATACTGACACACAGGATGACACACAAGAGCCTGACGGGGATTTCTTTGATTGTCCAAATTGTTTGTGTCATGTGTGCATCGCCACGAAGATCGTCGCGGTTGCACATTCTGACTTCTCACAGCTGAGTTGCTGTTTCTTTGTGTTTGGCAGTTAGGGAGTTAATTCTGTCTGTGCTCAGTTCTGGGAATGGGTGCAGTTTCTCCCGGCTGCAATTAATTATTTGTTGATTGGTTTCCTTTAAATCTCTGGTTGTCTGTTTGGGAGTTGCCAGTGAAATTCTTCATGCAGACCACAGATAGGATTGTATCTGTATAGACTTAAGTTAAAGAGCTCCTTAGTTGTTTTAAGCTCACCTTGCTTAGAGTTTAATATCCCAGATCATTTATGTTCCTTCTGTGTTTGAGTGTGTATGCAAGTCTGTGTTTTCTCCAGTCTGTCTTATATGTCTAATCTGTGTATTTAGCAGAGATCAGCCCATATCCCTTTGGTGGTAATCAGTATCCTTCTTAGGACTGATTACAGGGTTCAGGGACTGATAGGAGACAGGGTTAGGCTGGAGACTTGGACCTCTGAACCATTATCAGTACCTCCAAGGTGAGGGATTAGTTAGGACCCCAGTTTAGGGTCAGGTTAGACCCCCGGTCCTCTTCTTTCCTGTGACAGTGTATCAAGTCTCAAGATTAATCCTGAGTTCAACGGATATCGTGTCAGGTAAATCTATTCTATATTTACATGCTGATGTTGCTAATCTATATGTTGTATAGAGTGTTGTTCTTTTAAGAATAGTTTACTGACATCGTACACATATCATAAGACCGCGTGACATTTTCACTGGCCCATAAAATTATTCCCAGTTGCCATGGATCCAGTAGCCCAGCTGGCTCTGCAGTTGCAGGGATTATCCATGGAGCTGACGGACATTAAGTCCAAAGTTTTGTCTCCCCTGGAGCAAACCAGAGTTGAACCTAAGGTTGCTCTCCCGGACAGGTTCACTGGTGGGCGAGACAAATTTTTTACCTTCAGGGAAGCATGTAAATTGTATTTTCGGCTTCGGCCTCGATCATTAGGGAGTGAAGAGTGTTATGTTACGGTAGCTGAGGAGTGCAGGCAAAAAAGGAAATACACCAGAGCAGTTGGAATCTATGAGATTGCAGTACCCTGACTAACCACCGCAACTAGAGGCAGCCGTGGAGCGTTCCTACGTTGGTCCTAGACGCCTCGTCACAGCCTGAGAAACTAACTACACCTAAAGATAGAAAGAGGAAAGCTATCTGCCCCGGAGCAGAACCCCAAAGATAATAGAAAGCCCCCAAACATGTAATGGCGGTTAGACAAGAGGAAATACTGACACAGAAAGAAAATAGTATGAGCAAACGCTGGGGCCCAAACTATCTAAATAGAAAAGGATAGGAAGGGTACTTACTGCAATCCCAGAAAACCCTGAAAAACACCAACTCTACTAATTTCAAAATCACCTGAGATCACACGACCTCTACCACCTAAATTAGTTCTCTGGTGTAACAAAAACAGCAGCCACTGAAAAAACTGGAAAAAGCAAAAGTACAAAACACAGTGGCTGAACTAAACTGAGAGGGCAAAAGCCCCCGGAGGGGACCCAGAAGGCCCCCACAGAAGTGCAGGACCAAATGCAAAAATATAGCAAAAACACAAAATAAGAAATTGTCTTATCTGAAAGCAGGAGATGCAGACACGACACAGCAGGCTACAAGGGAAACTGGAAAGAAGGATTCAGACCAGAACAATTGATCACCGGCAACCCTGATGGGTAAATGATTCCCTTAAATAAGACCAATCAGTAACACCTGATTCCCAGTCCTCACAATCCTCACTAGTACCGCTTGTAACCACCAGAGGGAGCCTCTGCTCAGAACTCATCTCAAACCCATTCACAACAGTACCCCCCCCTTGAGGAGGGGTCACCGAACCCTCATTTGAGCAACCAGGTCGGTCAGGATGAGTTCTATGATACGCACGGATAAGTCTCCTAGCATGGATGTCCGAAGCAAACACCCAAGAATTATCTTCCTGACCATAACCTCTCCATTTAACCAAATACTGGAGTCTTCGTCTAGAAAAACGAGAATCCAATATTTTCTCAACCACATACTCCAGATTGCCCTCAACCAAAACAGGGTCAGGAGGCACAGCAGCAGGAACCACTGGCTCAACAAACCTCTTCAACAAGGACTTGTGGAACACGTTATGGATCTTAAATGTCCCTGGAAGAAGCAAACGAAAAGAAACAGGATTAATAATCTCCATGATCTTATAAGGTCCAATGAACCTAGGCTTAAATTTAGGAGATGCTACTCTCATAGGAATATTCTTTGAGGACAACCAGACCAAGTCCCCCACTTTAAACCGAGGACCATCAGTCCTATGCCGGTTAGCAAACCGCTGGGCCTTCTCCTGAGAGAGGGACAACCTCTCCACTACCTGGTCCCAAATCTGCTGCATACGCTCAACAACAGAGTCAACACCTGGACAGACAGAAGCCTCTGTCTCTCCTGAAGAAAATCGAGGGTGAAACCCAGAATTACAGAAAAACGGAGACATCAAAGTGGCAGAGCTAGCCCTATTATTAAGAGCAAACTCAGCCAAAGGCAAAAAAGAGACCCAGTCATCCTGATCAGCAGACACAAAGCATCTTAGATAAGTCTCCAATGTCTGGTTTGTTCTCTCAGTTTGACCATTGGTCTGAGGATGAAATACCGAGGAGAAAGACAATTGAACACCCAGTTTAGAACAAAAAGTCCTCCAAAATCTGGAAACAAACTGGACTCCTCTGTCAGACACAATGTTCTCAGGAATGCCGTGCAAACAAACCACGTGCTGAAGGAACAACGGCACCAATTCAGAGGAGGAAGGCAACTTAGGTAATGGCACAAGATGTATCATTTTGGAAAACCTATCACAAATTACCCAGATGGTGGTCATTCTCTGAGAAACAGGAAGATCGGAAATGAAATCCATAGAGATATGGGTCCATGGTCTCTTGGGCACAGGCAATGGCATCAACAAACCACTAGAGCGAGAGCAAGGCTTGGAGCGAGAGCAAGTCCCGCAGGACTGCACAAATTCCCTGACATCGCGAGACAAGGTAGGCCACCAAAAGGACCGACTAACCAAGTCTCTGGTACCAAAAATTCCGGGATGCCCAGCCAATGCGGAACAATGAATCTCAGACATCACACTCTTTTTCCATTGGTCCGGGACAAACAATTTTCCAACAGGGCAGCGCTCGGGCCTATCCTCCTGACACCCCTCCAGAGCAAGTCTCAAATTGGGCGAGATGGCGGAAAGAACTACACCCTCCTTCAAAATAACAGAGGGATCAGATAGCTCAGGAGAGTCCGCAAGGAAACTCCTCGAGAGGGCATCCGCCTTAACATTCTTAGTGCCAGGAAGAAAGGAAACCACAAAATTAAAACGTGTGAAAAACAAGGCCCACCTGGCCTGTCTAGGATTGAGTCGCTTGGCAGATTCCAGATAGACCAGATTCTTATGGTCCGTAAGGACCACCACCTGATGTTTGGCTCCCTCCAGCCAATGTCTCCACTCTTCAAAAGCCCACTTCATGGCCAATAACTCCCGATTACCCACGTCATAATTACGTTCAGTAGGAGAAAATTTTCGAGAGAAAAAGGCACAAGGGTTACTTTTAGAGGTCTCTGGATCTTTTTGGGACAAAACGGCACCTGCCCCAATTTCAGAGGCATCAACCTCCACCTGAAATGGCAGAGAAACATCAGGCTGCCGTAGAACAGGAGCAGAAGTGAATCTCTGCTTAAGTTCCTGAAACGCAGAGACTGCCTCAGGAGGCCAATTCACCACATCAGAACCCTTTCTGGTCAAATCAGTTAATGGTTTAACAATAACAGAGAAATTACCAATAAATTTACGATAAAAATTGGCAAAACCCAAAAATCTCTGAAGAGCCTTTAATGAAGTAGGTTGGACCCAATCACAGATGGCCTGAACCTTGACCAGGTCCATTTCAATAACAGATGGGGACAAAATGAATCCCAGAAATGAGATCTTCTGTACGCCAAAAAGACACTTTGATCCCTTCACATACAGAGCATTCTCTCTCAAAATCTGGAATACAGTTCGAACATGTTTCACATGAGAGTCCCAGTCATTAGAAAAAATCAAGATATCATCCAAATAAACAATCAGAAACTTGTCCACAAAATCCCTGAAAATGTCATTCATGAAGGACTGGAAGACGGAAGGAGCATTAGTGAGCCCAAAGGGCATCACAAGGTACTCAAAATGCCCTTCAGGGGTGTTAAATGCCGTCTTCCATTCATCCCCGTGCTTAATGCGAATAAGGTTATACGCCCCCCTGAGGTCAAGCTTGGTAAACCAAGTAGCGTTTTTCACCCTGGAAAACAGGTCAGAAATCAAGGGTAACGGGTATTGATATTTCACAGTAATATTGTTCAAGAGACGATAATCAATACACGGCCTTAATGAACCATCTTTTTTGGCCACAAAGAAAAAACCGGCACCTAAGGGTGAAGAGGATGGTCTGATATGACCCTTCTCCAATGATTCCTTGATATAAGACCGCATAGCGTCATGTTCAGGTACAGACAAGTTAAAAAGGCGACCCTTAGGGAATTTACTACCTGGCACTAATTCAATAGCGCAGTCATAGCTCCTATGGGGAGGTAAGGATGCAGATTTACTTTCGCTAAACACATCAGAAAAATCAAACAAAAAGTCAGGAACATCCTCAGCCTGGGGGAGGCAGAAAAAACAGGAGTGTTGGCACTAACACATTGGCAGCCCCAACTGGTTACAGACACAGATTTCCAATCCAAAACAGGATTATGAGACTGTAACCAAGGGAAACCCAGCACTATAATGTCATGCAGATTATATAGAACCAAAAATTTGCAGCACTCCTGGTGATCAGGTTCAACCCTCATTATCACCTGAGTAGAAAACTGGGGTTTATTCTCAGCCAAAGGGGTAGAATCGATCCCCAGTAAAGGAATAGACTTCTGTAGGGTATCAAGGAAAACCCACAACGTTTAGCAAAATCATAATCCATCAGGTTAATAGCTGCTCCAGAATCAACGAAAGCCTGAGCAGAAAATGAGGACAGAGAGCATATCAGAGTGACAGTTAATAAAAACTTAGTCTGAACACTACCCAAGACAACTGAGTGTGCAAAATGTCTTCCCCGCTTAGGGCAGACTGAAATAGCATGAGAGGCATCACCACAGTAGAAACATAACCCATTGCGCTTTCGAAACTCATGACGCTGTGCCCCAGACACACTCCATCACACTGCATGGGCTCAGCAGCTGGCTCACAAGGCAACACCACTCCACGCATACTTCTCCGCTCACGCAAACGTCTGTCAATTTGAATCGCCAATGACATAGAATCATTGAGACCAGAGGGGACAGGGAATCCCACCATAACATCCTTTACATTATCCGACAGACCCTTCCGGAAAAGGGCCGCCAAAGCGTCGTCATTCCATTTGGTCAGGACTGCCCACCTACGGAATCTCTGACAGTATAACTCAGCGTCATCAAGCCCCTGATTTAATGCCAACAAGGCTTTTTCAGCTTGATCAGTGACATTAGGCTCATCGTACAATAACCCCAAAGCCTGAAAAAATGCATCAACATCACTCAAAACAGGATCCCCAGGTATCAGGGAAAAAGCCCAATCCTGAGGTCGCCGCGCAGGAGAGAGATGATAATTTGAACCTGCTGCGCTGCGTTTCCTGAGGACTTAGATTTTAAGGCAAGAAACAATTTACAATTATTTTTGAAATTCTGAAACTTAGCTCGATCCCCTAAAAACAAATCTGGCATGGGGATCCTAGGTTCCACAACAGGCAACCTAGCAAGATATGCAGCAATACTCTGAACCTCAGTGGCAAGCTGATCCACACGGCCAGACAACTGTGCAAACTCCATTGGGAGAAAAGATCCTCCCCAGCACCCAGAGATACAGAGGGAAAAAAAAAAAAAAATGCAACAAACAGAAAAATATCTCTGACAACTTTTCTTCCTTCAAAATATTTTTTCCCTTCTGTGAGTACCATACAATTTTTATGGCCGGTGATACTGTTATGTTACGGTAGCTGAGGAGTGCAGGCAAAAAAGGAAATACACCAGAGCAGTTGGAATCTATGAGATTGCAGTACCCTGACTAACCACCGCAACTAGAGGCAGCCGTGGAGCGTTCCTACGTTGGTCCTAGACGCCTCGTCACAGCCTGAGAAACTAACTACACCTAAAGATAGAAAGAGGAAAGCTATCTGCCCCGGAGCAGAACCCCAAAGATAATAGAAAGCCCCCAAACATGTAATGGCGGTTAGACAAGAGGAAATACTGACACAGAAAGAAAATAGTATGAGCAAACGCTGGGGCCCAAACTATCTAAATAGAAAAGGACAGGAAGGGTACTTACTGCAATCCCAGAAAACCCTGAAAACACCAACTCTACTAATTTCAAAATCACCTGAGATCACACGACCTCTACCACCTAAATTAGTTCTCTGGTGTAACAAAAACAGCAGCCACTGAAAAAACTGGAAAAAGCAAAAGTACAAAACACAGTGGCTGAACTAAACTGAGAGGGCAAAAGCCCCCGGAGGGGACCCAGAAGGCCCCCACAGAAGTGCAGGACCAAATGCAAAAATATAGCAAAAACACAAAATAAGAAATTGTCTTATCTGAAAGCAGGAGATGCAGACACGACACAGCAGGCTACAAGGGAAACTGGAAAGAAGGATTCAGACCAGAACAATTGATCACCGGCACACCCTGATGGGAAAATGATTCCCTTAAATAAGACCAATCAGTAACACCTGATTCCCAGTCCTCACAATCCTCACTAGTACCGCTTGTAACCACCAGAGGGAGCCTCTGCTCAGAACTCATCTCAAACCCATTCACAACAGAAGAGCAGAGAGTGGGAATTGTTATCTCGCTCCTACAAGGGGACCCTCAATCCTGGGCATTTTCCCTTCCTCCGGGATCCCCGGCTCTACAGTCAGTAGATCGATTTTTTACTGCCCTGGGTTTGGTATATGATGACCCAGATCGGGTCTCTCTTGCTGAGACAAAATTACGTAAGATACAGCAGGGAAATCGTCCGGCGGAGGAATTTGCTTCTGAGTTCCGTAGATGGGCCACAGATACTCAGTGGAATGACCCAGCTCTTAGGAGCCAGTTTTGTCATGGGCTTTCTGACAAATTAAAGGACGTTTTGGCTCAGTATGATTCTCCTCCATCACTGGAGGCTGCTATGTCCCTGGCTATCCGTACTGATAGACGGCTCCGGGAGAGGTGCGAGGTAACTCCGCCCCCTGTTGTTACTCCACCTACTACTAAAGTCCCTTATGTTGAGGTTCCCCTTGTCTGTTCGGAGGAGCCTATGCAGTTGGGAGGGACATCATTCCGTAGGAGGGGATTGGCGGTACGCCGCAGGACTAGAAGGTGTTTCTTCTGCGGGAAAGAGGGACATTTTGTTGGGGGATGTCCGTCCCGTGCCTTGTTGAGCAAGAAGTCGCCGGAAAACTGTTAATCCCAGGTTGTGTGGTGGACGACAACCTGGGAGTATGTATTTCGTCCGCTAGTTCTTCTCAGTTCCTTGTACCAGTGGAGGTGGTGGTTGGTACGAGAGTGGAGAGATTTTCTGTTCTTCTTGATAGTGGTTCCGGGGCTAATCTGGTTGACGCTCAGTTTGCTCAGGCTCAAGGTATGCATCTGAGTGTATTGGTCAAACCGATCCCTATATTCTCCATTGACGCCAGGCCTCTCGGCCAAGGTAGCTTTGTTCATGAGGTTCATAACATTGACCTTCGGGTAGGGGCAATACATAGGGAACTATTATCTTGTTATGTGTTGGAGGGTCTACCTACTCCTATTGTGTTGGGACTTCCTTGGTTGGTTAAACATAACCCTGTGATTAATTGGCAGTCCGAGATATAAGCCAATGGGGTGAGTTTTGCAAAAGTAACTGCATGAACACAGTCATCAGTGCGGTCGTGCCTAGTACTTTGCCTCCTTTTTTGGAGGACTTTGGGGATGTGTTCTCTGAGGAGGGGTGTCAGGAGTTGCCTCCTCATCGTGTTATGACTGCTCTATTAATTTACTTCCTGATGCTAAGTTACCTAAAGCTAGGTTATATAACCTTTCTGGTCCTGAGAGGCAGGCTATGAAAGATTATATTTCGGAAAGTCTGGCAAAGGGCATATTAGACCTTCATCTTCCCCAGTGGCCGCGGGGTTCTTCTTTGTGAAGAAAAAAGATGGAGGCCTACGCCCTTGCTTGGATTTCCGCGAACTTAATCGGATTACTGTTCGAGATCCGTATCCACTCCCTCTGATTCCTGATCTCTTCAATCAAATTGTTGGCGCCAAATGGTTCTCTAAATTGGATCTCAGGGGGGCGTATAATCTGATTAGGATAAAAGAGGGGGATGAGTGGAAAACGGCGTTTAACACGCCGGAGGGACATTATGAGAACCTTGTCATGCCTTTTGGTCTGACTACTGCACCAGCAGTATTCCAACATTTTGTTAATGACATTTTTCGTCATCTGGTGGGGCTGTTTGTGGTCGTATATTTGGATGACATTTTAATTTACTCGCCAGATCTTGTGTCTCACCAGGAGCATGTGAGACAGGTGTTGCAGATCTTGCGAGACAATAAACTATACGCCAAACTGGAAAAGTGTGTATTCGCCGTACAGGAACTTCAGTTTTTGGGTTTCTTGGTGTCAGCCTCCGGTTTCCGTATGGACCCTGAAAAGGTGAGAGCAGTGCTTGAATGGGATCAGCCAGAGGATCTTAAGGCTCTGCAGCGTTTTCTGGGGTTTGCTAACTACTACCGGAAATTTATTTGTAATTTCTCATCTGTTGTCAAACCTCTCACTGACATGACAAGAAAAGGGACGGATTTTTCTAAATGGTCGGACAAAGCTTGCCAAGCTTTTTCCTCTTTGAAAAAATGTTTTGCTTCGGCACCCGTTCTCATCCAACCAGATGCATCACAGCCGTTCGTTGTGGAGGTGGACGCGTCTGACGTAGGGGTGGGTGCAATATTGTCCCAGGGTCCGTCCCCTGGTAAATGGCATCCGTGCGCTTTCTTTTCTAAGAAATTGTCGTCCGCCGAAAGGAATTATGATATCGGCAATAGGGAACTTTTGGCCATTAAGTTGGCTTTTGAAGAATGGCGTCACTTTTTGGAGGGGGCAGTCCACCCGGTCACCGTCATTACTGATCACAAGAACCTGTTGTATTTGGAATCTGCTAAGCGTCTGAATTCCAGACAAGCTCGATGGTCGTTGTTTTTTACCAGGTTTAATTTGTTGTCACTTATCGCCCTGGATCTAAGAATGTTAAGGCGGATGCCTTGTCTCGCAGTTTCCCAGGGGCCGGGAAAATGGATGACCCGATTCCTATCCTTCAGGAGGGGGTGGTAGTGTCGGCTGTATGTTCTGAGCTTGAGGAGGAGGTATTAGAGGTTCAGGGGGACGCCCCTGCAGGACCTCCAGGGAGACTGTTTGTCCCAAATCAGTTGAGACAAAAGGTTATTGAGGCACATCATAATTCTGCTTTAGCAGGACATCCAGGGAGTAAGGCTACTTTAGATCTCCTTTCTCGCCGGTTTTGGTGGCCTAACGTTAATAAAGATGTTTTAACTTTTGTCGCGTCCTGTGGGGTTTGTGCTCGCTCTAAGACCCCTCATACCCGTCCGTCTGGGACCCTCTTACCCTTGAAACTTCCGGAGCGTCCATGGACTCATTTGTCTATGGACTTCATCACGGACCTTCCTCAGTCGTCAGGGAAGACTGTCATACTGGTGGTTGTTGACAGGTTCAGTAAGATGGCACATTTCATTGCTCTTCCTGCCCTCCCTAATGCTAAAACTCTGGCGCAGGTGTTCATTGGGGAGATTGTGAGACTTCATGGGTTGCCTTCTGATGTGGTGTCAGATAGGGGGTCTCAGTTTGTGTCCAAGTTTTGGAGGGCATTTTGTTTACGTCGGGGGATGCAATTGTCATTTTCCTCGGCTTTTCATCCGCAGACCAATGGTCAGACAGAGCGTCTGAATCAAAGCCTAGAGACTTATCTTCGGTGTTTTGTCTCAGAGAACCAGGAGGACTGGTCTTCTTTCTTGCCTCTGGCAGAGTTCGCTCTTAACAACAGGCGGAGCGAGTCCACTGGTAAATCCCCGTTTTTTGGGGCATATGGTTTTCATCCCCAGTTTTGTACTTTCAATGGGGGGGGCCCTTCTGGGGTTCCTGAGGAGGAGCGTTTCTCGTCGTCACTTGCTTCAGTGTGGAGAGGTGTATTGAATAATTGAGTGCTATGGGGAACCGTTATAAACGTATGGCTGATAGGAGGAGAGTTTCTGGTCCAGATCTTAATGTGAACGATCTGGTATGGTTGTCTACCAGGAATATAAAACTTAAAGTTCCCTCCTGGAAGCTGGGCCCCAGATTCATCGGGCCGTACAGGATCAGTTCCATAATTAATCCTGTGGCATTTCGTCTGGACCTCCCTCCTACGTTTAAAATTCATAATGTGTTCCACAAGTCATTACTTAAGAGGTACGTGGCACCAGTCATACCATCACCTCTACCTCCTCCTCCAGTGGTGGTCAATGGTAACTTGGAGTTTCAAGTGTCAAAGATCATTGACTCACGTCTGAATCGCCGGTCCCTTCAGTACTTGGTGCATTGGAAGGGGTATGGTCCAGAGGAGAGGACGTGGGTTCCTGCGTCTGACATTAACGCAGATCGTTTGGTGCGGACCTTCCACAGAACTCACCCGGGCAAACCTGGCCCTGAGGGTCCGGAGGCCCCTCGTAGAAGGGGGGGTACTGTCATGTGTGCATCGCCACGAAGATCGTCGCGGTTGCACATTCTGACTTCTCACAGCTGAGTTGCTGTTTCTTTGTGTTTGGCAGTTAGGGAGTTAATTCTGTCTGTGCTCAGTTCTGGGAATGGGTGCAGTTTCTCCCGGCTGCAATTAATTATTTGTTGATTGGTTTCCTTTAAATCTCTGGTTGTCTGTTTGGGAGTTGCCAGTGAAATTCTTCATGCAGACCACAGATAGGATTGTATCTGTATAGACTTAAGTTAAAGAGCTCCTTAGTTGTTTTAAGCTCACCTTGCTTAGAGTTTAATATCCCAGATCATTTATGTTCCTTCTGTGTTTGAGTGTGTATGCGAGTCTGTGTTTTCTCCAGTCTGTCTTATATTTCTAATCTGTGTATTTAGCAGAGATCAGCCCATATCCCTTTGGTGGTAATCAGTATCCTTCTTAGGACTGATTACAGGGTTCAGGGACTGATAGGAGACAGGGTTAAGGGTATGCCACACTAAACAATATCGCTAACGGGATCGCTAAAAAACGTCACTATTTAGCGATCCCGTTAGCGATGTTGTTCAGTGCGGCAGCTTCCAGCGACGAGCTTCCTGCTGTGATCTCGCTCGTCGCTGGAATCGTTCCGGACCCTATTTTCTCGTCGGCGCTCCCGCTGGGTAAGTATATATCGCTAGTGTGGCACCTTTTCTTAGCGATTTAGCGGTACTTTTGTACCGCTAAAGTCGTTAAGAAGATCGCTAACGGCGATAGCGTCGTTAACTATATCGCTAAATGTGGCAGCATTTAGCGATATAGAAACAATCCCGCTAGCGATCGCATTAGTATGCGTCGTTATAGTGATCGCTAGCGGGATTGTTTAGTGTGGCAGTACCTTTAGGCTGGAGACTTGGACCTCTGAACCATTATCAGTACCTCCAAGGTGAGGGATTAGTTAGGACCCCAGTTTAGGGTCAGGTTAGACCCCCGGTCCTCTTCTTTCCTGTGACAGTGTATCAAGTCTTCAAGATTAATCCTGAGTTCAACGGATATCGTGTCAGGTAAATCTATTCTATATTTACATGCTGATGTTGCTAATCTATATGTTGTATAGAGTGTTGTTCTTTTAAGAATAGTTTACTGACATCGTACACATATCATAAGACCGCGTGACATTTTGGTATTGTCAGAACATATTGAACAATTGGAAGATCAAATTGATACTCGAACAGAGTTATTGTCCAAATTGCATAGAGACATAAAAAAGGCTTCTGTTCTTACTACAAGATCAGCAAGTAAACATGAAGACAATGCTGCCACATCATCATTGATACCAGACACACAAGATCCAGATGTTTCAGTAGAAGATTTACAGGCAGATGAATTACAACGGAAAAAATTACATGACAGAGCCGCACGAATTAATCTGAAAATACATGATCAGTTAATGAAAATTGTAAAAGACATTCCAAATTACAATGATAAGATGGATGCTTTTTATAATGCGGACATATTTGAATCAAACACAGATAAATTCAATCTTAATGATGAACAAAAAAACAAGATATTCAAAGTATGGTTACCCTCACATATGGGAAAAAGATTACAGATTACACCCAGATTAGATGAGAATCATGATATGACGCACAGTACTAAGGAAAATAGACTTGACAATTGATATTGTTCACTACTGGCAAAGACACTCCTACAGTTGATGTCTTGGAAAATCTACAAACAAATATTCAGGATGACCCATTTGTTTTTTTAGTAAAATTTGAACAGGCCTATAGGATGGTGATGGATCTTAGACCTCATCAGGAGCCAACATCTATGATCAGATGTTTTGTAAAAAAGTTCAAATATTTAGATCCTGCCTCAGTACATTTAGCCAATGCTCAGCCATCATTGCAAGAAGCAACTATATTTATCGATAGAGTACGGAGATCCATTAAGCAAAATCAGATTAAGGCTAAAATAGCTGTAGTTCAAGAGAAAGAAGACAGTCAGCTAAAACCTAGGCCCACAGTAACATCCAAGAACAAAGGTAAAAATTTTACACAAAGGAACAATATCCATTGTTATTTTTGTGGTATACCTGGACACTTAAAGTGGCAGTGCAGAAAATTCTTGAGAGCAGAGTCAGAGACAGATACACAAGGAACAGAAAAGCTTGGAAAGGAAAACGGACTCATGCCAAAATCATACACCAAACCTTCTGCACCTCCATTACATTCTCCTGCACCCACTCATACTGACAACAGACAAAAGCAGTCACCATATGCACCATTAATCAGACAGATCAGAGAAATGACAGTGAAGGAGACAGAGTCCAGGACAGAGTTCCAAACTCTTTTAAAAAGGACACTGGTCTTCTCCCATCTCCTTCATCTTTCTGACAATTACAGACTATCCCTACATCCCATCCATTGGAATTTGTGACTCGAGTTACATTAAACAACTGTGGAAGACCATTTATCAAAGGAATTTAGCAGGACAAAGTGCTGTTTTTCTTATTGATACAGGAGCTCAATTAAGTGTTACAAATCTTGATTTGAAGCTAAAACCAGATTCACCAGTTTGTACAATTGTTGGTTTTAGTGGGAAAGGTGGAACTAAAGCAACCTTAGTTTCTAAAGTGACGTTGGAGATACCGAGTTCTTTTAAAACAGGAATTGACATTTGGTATTGTCGCGATTCTGAAAATATACTTGGCACAGATTTTATGCAGAAATTTGGATGGGTAGTCGATCTAGGAAATCAAGTGATCTGGAAAGATTCTAATGGTTGTAAGCCTGTTGTCATTGACCCTAGTGATTATAGCCATGTTGGAAGTATTTGCTTAAATGATGTAGTGTCATCAGATCATTTATGGCCGGAAACTGGTGGTGATGAGGTATTGACAGGAATTGTACAGCGATTTCCTTCTCTTTGGGCTCAGTTCAGGAATGAGGTTGGTACAATGGAGGATGTTGTTGTAAATGTGGAAGGCCGAGATCCTCCGCCACAGCGTCAGTATAAATTGCCTCCAGAATCAATTGAGTCTATGTCAAAAATCGTACAGGAATTATTAGATCAAGGTGTTATCCGAAAGGCTAATTCTGTATGTAACAATCCTTTGTGGTGTGTCTTGAAATCTGATGGTTCTTATCGAATGATTTTGGATCTACGGATGTTTAACAAACATACTCCCAATGTAGCACCCATTGTTGCAGATACTCATGACATGATGTCAAGGTTGAATGCAAAGGCAAAATACTTCTCTGTATTGGACATCAGTAATGGTTTTTTTCAGTATACCTCTTGAAAAGAGTTGTCAGTACAAGTTTGCATTTACTTTCTTGGATGAGCAATATCTGTTTTGCAGGTTACCTCAGGGAGCACATTTGTCACCTAGTGTTTTTCATCAGGCGTTGGCTAAGGTATTATCCAGATTTTCCAGGCCTGATTGCATTTTACAGTACGTGGATGATATTCTGTTGTCTACTGAGGATGAAAAAACACATGTTTCTCTTCTGACAGAATTGTTTGAGCTCTTGCACGATGCAGGATTGAAACTAAACACCAAGAAGGTCAAATTGATGCAGACTGAGGTCAGATTTTTGGGAGTGTTGTTGAGTCCAGGAAAGAGACAACCACTACAGGAAAGAATAGAGGCAATTGCTTCTCTACCAATCCCAACATCACACACGGCAGTACGACATTTCTTGGGTCTTATGAACTATTCAAGGGACTTCATTGAGAATTTTGCAGGAAAGGCCAAACCATTGTATGATCTTTTGAAAAGTGAAAATAGTGATTACTTTGGTCCTTGGGGTGAGGAACAACAAACCTCATTTGAACAATTGAAAATGAATTTACAAAATGCACCTGCTTTGTCCACAGTAGAACCTTCGGCTCCATTTGCTTTGCAAGTACACACATCAGAGACATCTGTGTCTGCTGTACTGTTACAGTTACAGGGAGAAGAGTGGAGAATTTTGGGCTATTTTTCTAAACTTCTCTCACCTGTTGAAAGAGGTTTTGAGACTTGTGCAAGACACCTGGTAGGTGTGCACTTTGCAGTCAAAGCAACTGAACACATTGTCGGTTTCAGCAAAATAATTTTGCAAACTCCGCATTCCACATTAAAACTTCTCTTTGAGAACAATATCCCAGGTGTGTCACATCAGAGATTTGCTCATTGGTTATTGTCATTGTCTCCCAAACAAATTGAGGTAGATTATAAGGCCAAATATGTTCTTCCTCAGTTGATGCAATATGAAGGGCAAACTCACGATTGTTTACAGTCTTTTCAGGATCCCAGTCCATCACTTTTCAGACGGAAGGCAGAGGTAACAGACGAACCAATTTTTGTTGATGGTTCCAGATTCTATTCAGATGGGCACTATTATTCAGGATATGCCATTTTTTACCCCAAAAGAGGACAGACTGTAAAACACAAATTACCAAGTCATTTTTCAGCCCAAAGAGCAGAACTAGAAGCTGTAAAAATGGTACTACAGCTGCATGAAGCTGATGATCAGTGTCCCATGGTAATCTACAGTGATAGCTCCTATGTCGTTAGATCACTGACAGATTATTTGCCAGTCTGGGAAAAAAGAGGCTATGTAGATTCTTCTAATAAGACTCTAGTACATAGTGACACGCTGAAAACAATTTTTGAAATAGCATCAAAAAACCCTAATGGTTTTGCTATTGTCAAGGTCCCTGCTCATAAAAAATCAAATGACGAATTATCTGTTGGAAATGCAACCGCAGATATTTTGGCCAAAGAGGCCGCCCTGACAGGAGAAGAAGTGTTTGAACCTGAACCTCTTGAGGTTTCAGCAGTTCAAAGAACAGACACGCATATCCCTTCTTTTGCGGAAGAACAAGAAAAAGATACATCTCTTGTTGCTTCCCGGGTTGATCCAAAACTTCCCTTTGTTTGTGAAAACGGGGTTTTGTGTCATGACTTAAACGGGGAGTTGCGTCCTGTTGTACCAAAACATCTACAGGTTGAGTTCACAAAATACAATCATGAAAGTTTGGGTCATTTGGGCCAACAGAAATTGTTAGACATTCTCAGAGAGAAATTTTACTGGGAAAAGATGGAAGAGACAGTACTAAGTGTTGTTCAATCATGTCTCATTTGTGCCCAAATTAATCCAAGACCAAAAGGACAGAAACCGCCACTACTCTGAACCGCACCTGCAGATGGTCCATGGTCAACATTACAAATCGACTACATTGGACCGTTACCATCAGGTAAAAATGGTCTCAGGTATGCATTGGTTGTAGTAGATGTTTTTTTCTAAATGGAATGAAATTTTACCTGTCAGGAAAGATGATGCTTTGTCTACAGCTAGAGCATTAGTTAATCATGTCTTTTGTACTTGGGGATCCGAAGAATGATCACCTCTGATCGAGGAAGTCACTTTACAGGAAAAATCATGCAAGCAGTTTGTACTATTCTAGGGGTACAACAACAGTTCCATGTACCTTACCATCCACAGTCTGCTGGTATTGTGGAAAGGATGAATAGAACAATAAAATCCAGAATTGCCAAAATGTTATTGGACAAAGGTAACACTTGGGTTGATGCCGTACCTTTTGTACTGTTGAGTGTGAGAGGAACAATTTCTTCCACAACTCAATTTACTCCTTTTGAACTAATGACAGGAAGAAAAATGCCATTGATTTTTCCACATGAACCATTTTTGTCTACACCTCAAAAAGATGCTGTTGCAAGGTCCAAATGGTTGCAATTGTTACAGGAGAACTTGAAACGATTCTTCCACATGCTGCATCAAGAATGCAGAGAATGGAGCCACCATACGAATCTAAATTCAAGAAAGGGCTCTAGTGATGATTAAAACTTTCAGGAAGAGTGGACCTTGGAAAGTAACTGGGAAGGTCCCTTTGAGATCATTGAAACCATGGGACAAGTTATGATTCTTGTGCAACCAGCATCTAATGTGGTCAAAAATACCCGCAGACAACAAAAAGTGTGGGTACATGTTGATCAATGCAAATTGTATGTTACAAAATAATGATACTGCATTTCTTTTAGGAAGAAATGGATTCCAATAAGAACTGGAATAGGAAACATCGTGGCCTTGATGGAAGGGATTCAACACCAATCCTTCAGGAGAAGAGGACATTTCCCAGGAAAAGCTTTTACCTGATGGGAATCACATTTCTGCTACTTGGTACTATTTCAACTGTGATCTACGCAGAAGATATTTTACATCAAGGAACAAATACTAGTAGAGTGAATGAACCTTTCAAAAGAACTTTACATTCACGGAAACCAAGAGGATCTGAGCTACAGAACCTAAAAGATGAAGACATACCGGACGATTCAGTAGATATTACCGGAAACATTTGCATGGGTTATGGTGTAAAATGCTGCATTGAGCTACACTTCATACACGACACTAATATCATATTACGTGCTACCACAGGACCTAAGACTAGGTTTACACAGTTACAAGGAGATTATATACATAATAATAAGACAGGCACATGGGAATGTAATCCTACAGATAAGTTATACTGGAATATTGAGATAAGAGGGGAAGAAAAAGCTGTGTGGTCAGGTGATATAACAAATGATATGATCACAAAAGGGAAAGTTGGCAGATCCAAAGCAGATATTTGGTTAAGGACACAACTTTTTGGAAAAATTTTGGATCCTTCATTACTTTCCATTACAGAAGGTGATGAAGATTGGGTAAAAACTTGGAACTTCCAGATAACCAGAGAATCAGTACAGGTACAGGTGTCTGTAGTTCTTACAGTAACTAATACTATAGTTCCAGAAGTAAGGGTTACACCACAAGCGGTACATATGTGTAGCCCTGGTGTTAGGCACACGCAGTACCCTGGAGAGTGTGTGGCGAGACAGCAGTTTAATGCTAAATACCCATTCACTCAACATACACTAGACACACCCTTAGGGTAGTGTAGTTACTATTGAGGGAGTGGTCAGGGTGTATGTTTGTGGAGTGATTTTGAGTCTGTTCAGTTCCTGTCTTCGGACGGAGCAGACGTCTGGAGTTTAGCTGGAGGGAGGAAGCAGTCCAGCCTGCTCATCATCAGTTCAGAACGTGGAGGCTGGTATAGGTGGTCTAATTCACCTTAGCCTAGTCAGAGCTGTACCTCACCAGAATACATTGAGAGAAAGAAGAAGCTTAGTGCAGAAAGACTTCAGTCACCTGTCTCAAGGACAGTGAAAGGTTCAGAGACGCGCTCCTGCCTAGTGATAACTGAGAATCTGTAACTAACTTTGAAGAAAGTGAATGAAGGAAGTGACTACCCGACTTTATGCAAGTGTGAGTGCTTATGCTACCAGCGAGGACAAGGCGAAAGGCACAGTGGAAAGTTTATTGGAAAGGTGCGTTTGGATTGAAGAAGTCCTGCACATTGCAACCGGTCACTGGGGACCGAAGGATCACTATTAGCTTCAAGCATAGTGGTAAGAAAACCAGGAATTTACCGGACCTTAGGTCGCGGCAAACAGCCCCTTATAGTCAGTACGTAACTGGGGTCAGGGGGAGTGAAGACTTTGAGCCTGATCAGCAATATAGGAATTCAGCTCTCTCGCAGGAAGGCTCCTACCACAAAACTGACTGGGCAGTACAGCTATGGATTAGCTGGAGTTATTGAGGGAACTACGCTTCAGGCTGGTTGTACTCATTGTATTGAAAGTAAAGGAGGCCCCTAACTTGTCCAGCTGCTGTCTCAAGATACACTCTCCTTGGATCAGCCTCCCTGGGACCTGCCTGAACATCTTACAAGTAAAGGTATGGAAAGACGCTGACCGTGTGAGACTGAGTTATTGATTTGCATGCCCGCACAATCCCTACCTAACTACCGACCTGAGGGAAGAGTCCCACCTGTAGGGGACCCGACATCTAGCTGCATCACCATCCCCTCAGAGATCTATAGCAGCGCTGGTACAAATTACCAGAATACTACAGGTGGCGTCACGAACTGTATATAAATCTATCCCCTGTAAATATTCCCCAACATACGCCAGAACCGCCAGGGCCACAGACCGAGCCACAGCTACCTGTGACAACCCCATAGACTTCTACGGGCTCGGCTCTGAGTACCCCATTGCCCTGGTAACCCACAATTGTGGTGGCGGGTCGACACACATAGTCAAGAACATATGTCTCCTTTATTATTAAAATGCAACACAAGTTGGAATTACCTTCAGAATCTCTGTTAACATGGACCAAAGATAGATTATTTTTGGGAAGTTTTTCGAATGGTCCAACAAATGTTATATACAGAGGTCAATCCGTAATGTGAGATGGTTGAATAAGAATTTTATTTTTTCTCTAGACAATCCATCTCCTAAGGATTCCGGATTGTATCAATGTTGCGTTTTAACAAAAAATAATTACAAACAATGTAAAGATGTAAAGGTAAATATATGGTCAGCAGTAGATAATGTATGCACACAGACAAGATTTCAATCATCTACTCCTTTCCAAATCAACCAATTCCAATCTAAACCTCTATTACGAGATGGAGCGTTTATGACCATGATATGGACTTTTAACATGTCTAACTGGAAAATTTCTTCTAGATATCCCCAATGTCAATCACATCTCATTAACATGGAAATGGGGATAGAACATTGGTTTGGAAAAGAACTTCAACACAGGTTAGAAGTAAGAGAGGAGTGTTAGAAGGTATTTTGGGGGATTAGAACAATGGGAAGTTAATTTAGTATAGACATTCAACACAAACCGACTAGAAAATATGGAAAATTTTGGAGGTAAAGGGGTAAATTTTAAAAAGTTTAATCAACTTCTTGAAAGTGGTTTTGAACACTGTGCTGACGGATCTTTTGTATCAATTTCAAGAGCTATTTTTGTTTTTAAAAAATGAACGGGAATTCAATAGCTAAAACAGTCTTAAATTCAGTTTTAATATTCCCCACTGAAAATTTTTTAAAAAAACATTAAAAAGGGGGAATTTAACCTTTAGGATTTAAGAAAAATTTCCACAGAAATAAATTTTGCTTTAAATATAAGATTTTGGGTAAATAAGGGGTTTTGGATGTAAAAAACTTTGTGTGGGGAACCACTAATCCAGGTCAGGGGAGAAACCCGGGGTTTATAACTTTTTTGGGGAAAATTCCGTTAGTCAACCAATTTTTATTTTTATTTACGTCACAGTTTTTCATTTGAGGGCACAAATCCGAACATTGGACATTTCTTCATGTAAATTTTTTCTAAGGTAATTGTTTAAAACCTGGACGATAAAGTCATTTATATTCATGTTTCCAAATCATATCAGTCAGCCGAGTGGAATGAAAAACACACATCATACTTGGTGCCCAAAAAGCGCTAAAAGTTTTTTCCAATTATAAAAAAAGAAGTTGTTTCTGTTTTCTTTTCACTTTGACAGCTGAAAATCGACAATGGTTTAATTGTTTAAGGGGAAATTTAAAAAACTCTCACAAAAAGGGGAGGAAGTTTTAAATTCGTAATAGGCTCAAGAACTCTGAAAAACCTTCCTTTTCTTTTCAATTTGCCCAAATAAAAATTTCCCTGGAAAAGTGGACAAATGAATAAAAAAGAAAAGGGGTTTGTTAAATTTTTAAAACAAAAAAATTAAAAAAGTGAAATTGTATTAGACGGGCAGGTAATTTAAATATATTGAACATGAATGGACAGTATGTCAGGGTCATCTTGGTGGAGAAATTTAGGAAAAAAACAGTAACTAGTTGGGCACAATCTTCAGCGAAAAGGCAGCAGGGGAAAGTATTATCTAACCATTTTTATTTTAAAAATTTATTTTAATTTTTTTCTGTATCATATATCAAAAGTTATCTGTGTAAATTAATAGAATTTATAAAAAGATAAGGACGAAATAAAAAAAAAATACATTTAAGAGAGTGTTTAAAAAGGGAAAAAGTAACTCTCTTTTTAAATTTTTTTTTGTTTAGAAATTTGTACTTTCAAAAAAATGTTTATACAAGGTTTTAGAATAAAGAAGAAAATGTACAAAAGGGAAAAATGATTTAGGGGTTTATTTGAATTTCTTAATCATAATCAGGGGGGGGTGTAAAATATTAATATTTTATAAAAATAAGATCTTTTAAAATTACATTTTTGGGGTCCAATTACAAGCAAGACTCTGGTTGGAATGAATGAGTTAATTCTGAGGACGTTGGAAAAGAAAAAAAAAATGTTCCCGGGGGTCATAATTTTTAAACCGTTGTCAGAATGTCAATTTTTTTTATTTTTGGGGGGATAAATGGGGTTCCAAAGGCATAGGCCATAGGGGTTTAAATTTTTCAAAAAAAAGGGATCATATAAATAAAAAATGCTATTCCAAAGAAAAAAAAATTTTTTAAAAGAAGTGTAGTCGAGGGTTACAAGGACACTAAATTCAGGAAAAGGAAATTTCAACGGATGAGAAGAAACTTGGGGAATAAATGGGACGAAACCTGAGACAAAAAAATACACAAAAAAATGGGAGACGTTTTTAGATCCGAAAAAGGGCCGTGCCGTAATACCCTATGGGAAAAACCTGCTAGAATTTGGGGGGAAAACCCCGGCTAAAAGAGCTGTAAGGGGGGGAATAAGGGGGAAAAAAAAGCGTTTAGGGAATTAAAGCAAGTAGGTAGGAAGGGCATTAAAAAAATACAGAA
>JARQOD010001581.1:0-95065 GCA_033576555.1 Oophaga sylvatica
TACGACCACAAACAGCCCCCCGATGACAAAAAAATTCTTAACAAAATGTTGGAATTTGTGGTGCAGTATAAACCCAAAAGGTGACAGGTTTCATAATGTCCCCCGGCGTGTTTAAAGCCGTTTTCCATCACCCCCCTCTTTACCTAATCGATTTTTCCCCCCCCTGAACCCAATTTTGGGAAAACCTTTGGCCCAAAAAATTTGTTGAAGAGATAGGAATCAGAGGGGGGGAAAAGGATCCGAACAGTAATCCGTTTAAGTTCGCGGAAACCCCAGCAAGGGCGTAGGCCCTCCACTTTTTTTTCACAAAAAAGGGAACCCCGCGGCCCACTGGGGAAGAAAAAGGTCAAATATGCCTTTGGGCCAGACTTTCGAATATAACTTTCATACTCCCTTCAGGACCAGAAAGGTTATATAACCTGTTTTTAGGAAAACTTAGCTCGGGAAAAGTAAATTAATGAGCTCTACAGCGATGGGGGGGCAAACCCCTGACACCCCCCTCAAGACACATCCCCAAAGTCTCCAAAAAAGGAGGAAAAGTATGGCACACCGCAGATGACTGTGTTCATGCGTTACTTTTGCAAAACCCCCCCCTTTGGGCTTTTCCGGATGCCAATTAATCACAGGGTTATGTTTAACCAACCAAGGAACCCAAAAACAAAAGGAGTAGGTAGACCCTCCAAACATAACAAGATAAATTCCCTATGTTTTTTTTTTCCCCTCCCCAAGGTAATTTTTTTAAAAACCTCATGAACGTCCCTTGGCCGGGGCCTGGCTAAATGGGATATGGGGTCGGTTTGACCAAACACCGTGCATACCTTTAGCCTGGCAAAAATGAGCGTCAACCAATTAGCCCCCGGGCCCCTATCAAAAAGAACGAAAAACTCTCCATTCGTACCAACCACCCCCCTGGGGCAGGAATGAGAAACTAGCGGACGAAAACATACTCCCAGGTTGTCTCCACCCCCACAACTGGGATTTAAAAGTTTTCCGGCGACTTTTTGCTCAACAAGGCACGGGTGGAATCCCCCCCAAAAGTCCTCTTCCGCAGAAGAAAAACCCTTTTAGTCCGCGGCGTACCGCCCTCCCCCCCTACAAATGTGCCCCCCCAAAAGATAGGCTCCTGAACAGACAAGGGGGGAACCCCAAAAATAAGGGACTTTTGGAGTGGTGGAGTAACAAAAGGGGGCGGGTTACCCCGCACCCCTCCCGGAGCCGCTATCAGTACGGATACTAGGGCCTTGCACCTCCGGATGGAGGGGAATAACTGAGCCAAAAAGTCCCTTTTTTTTGTCAGAAAACCCTGACAAAAAAGCTCCTAAAAGGGGTCATTCCCCTGAGTATCTGTGGCCCACTAGGAATCGAACAAATTCCCCGCCGGGGGATCTCCCCGCTGTATCTTACTAATTTTGGGCTCGCAAGAGAGCCCCATTGGGTATCATATACCAAAAAAACCCCGGGAGTAAAAATCGATCTACTGAGTAGAGCCGGGGATCCGGAGGAAGGGAGAAGGGCCCGGTTGAGGGCCCCTTTTGGAGCGAGTAACAATTTCCCATCTTGCCTTCACTCCCTGTGATCGAGGCCAAGCCGAAAATACAATTTTTCATGCTTCCCGAAGGAAAAAAAATTTTTCTCGCCCCCAGTAAACCCTGCCGGGGAGTACTTTGGTTCAAATCTGGTTTGCCCGAGGGAGACAAAACTTGGATTTAAATGTCCGTCGCCCCAGGGAAAACCCCCAAAAATGCAGACCAGGGGGGCTACTGGATCCATGGCAACGGGGAAAAATTTTTATGGGCCAGTGAAAATGTACGGGTTTCTATGAAGTTTTCGTGTCAGAAAAACTTTTTTTAAAAGAACAAACTCTATACAACATTGATTGAACATCAGCTGTAAAATAAATAATTTTCCGACACGAATCCCCTTTAAACTAGGGTTAATCTTTTAGGACTTGATACACTGTCCAGGAAAGAGGGGACGGGGGGCTAACCCGACCCTAAAATGGGGTCCTAACAATCCCCCCACCTTTGGGGGTACTGATAATGGTTCAGAGGGCCCAAATTCCGCCAACCCGTCTCCTATCGTCCCGAAACCCCGTAAACAGTCCCCAAAAAGGATTTGTTACCCCAAAGGGATATGGGGTTCTTGCAAAAAACAGATTAGACTATAAGCAGACGGAGAAAACCCCAAAACTTGCATCACACTCAAACACGAAGGAACATAAATGACTGGGAAATTAAACTCTTAGCAAGGTGAGCTTTTAAAAAACAAGGATCTTTAAAATAAGTTAAACAGATACAAAACCCTTTTGTGGTCTGCTTAAAAATTTCACTGGCAACTCCCAACACAGAAACCAGGTTTAAAGGAAACCAATCAACAAATAATTAATTCGCCGGGGAAAACTGCACCCCGTCCCAGAACTGGCACAGACAAAAAATTAAAATCCTAACGCCAAACACAAAGAACAGCAACTCAGCTGTGAGAAGTTAATATGCAACCGCGCGTCTTTTGGCATGCACCATGACAAAGCCTCCCCCAATATACTGGATTCCCCCAAACAGGGTCCCCCCTTTCATTTTGGGGTCCCCTGGGCCGCCTCCCCCAATATACTGGGTTTCCCTACTACAGGTCCTCCCCTTACATCTGGATTCCCCCTGGACCGCCTCCCCCAATTATGGATTTTTCCCCGGACAACTTCCCCAATTACTGGTTCTCCCTACATACAGGATCCCCCCTTACATACTGGATCCTTCCTGGAACGCCTCCCCAAAATTTTGGTTCTCCCTACATCGGATCCCCCCCCAATATACTGGTTTCTCCGGGGCAACTTCACCAAAATTGGATTCTCCCTGGACCACTCACCAAATATGGATTTTCCCGGACACACTTCCCCCCAAAATTTTGGTTCTCCTGGAACACATTCCCAAAATTTCTGGATCCTCCCTGTCACCTTCCCCAATAACGGATCCCCCCTGTCACACTTTACCCAAAATACTGGATCCCCCTGTTAAACTTCCCCAATTACGGATTCCCCCCCACACAGGCCCCCCCTTAATACGTATCCTCCCTGTACAAACCCTTCCTTCAATAAGGATCCTCCCGTCACATTCCCCCAATTATGGTTCCCCCCCATACAGGACCCCCCCTTACTACGATCTCCCCCTACACACTTCCCCAAAATTTCTGGATCCCCCTTACCACTTCACCAAAATACTGGATTCTCCCTGTCACACTTTTTCCCCCAAAATTTTTGGATTCCCCCCACATACAGGATCCTCCCCTTACATACTGTATCCTCCCTGTACACACTTCCCCAATATACTGGATCCTCCCTGGACACACTTCACCAATATACTGGATTCTCCCTGGACACACTTCACCAATATACTGGATCCTCCCTGACACCCTTCCCCAATATACTGGATTCTCCCTGTACACACCTCTCCCAATATACTGGACCTCCCTGTACCCCTTCCCCAAATACCGGATTCTCCCTGGACAACGCCCCCCCAATATACTGGATCCTCCCTGTACACACTCCCCAATAACTGGATCCTCCCTGTACACACTTCCCCAATATACGGATCCTCCCTGTACACACTTCCCAATATACGGATCCTCCCTGGACACACTTCCCCAATATACTGGATTCTCCCTGGACACGCCTCCCCCAATATACTGGATCCTCCCTGTACACACTTCCCCAATATACTGGATCCTCCCTGTACAAAACTTCCCCAATATACTGGGTCTCCCTGTACACACTTCCCAATACACTGGATTCCCCCTACATACAGGATCCTCCCCTTACATACTGTATCCTCCCTGTACACACTTCCCCAATATACTGGATCCTCCCCTGACAACTTCACCAATATACGGATTCTCCCGACACACTCACCATATACTGGATTCTCCCTGTACACACTTCACCAATATACTGATCTCCCTGTACACACTTCACCATATACTGGATTCTCCCTGTACACACTTTACCAATATACTGGATCCTCCCTGTACACACTTCCCCAATAACTGGATCCTCCCTGTACACACTTCACCAATATACGGATTCTCCCTGGACACCTCTCCAATATACTGGATTCTCCTGTACACACTTCACCAATATACTGGATTCCCCTACATACAGGATCCTCCCCTTACATACTGTATCCTCCCTGTACACACTTCCCAATATACTGGATTCTCCCTGGACACACTTCACCAAATACTGGATTCTCCCTGTACACACTTCCCCAATAACTGGATTCCCCCTACATACAGGATCCTCCCCTTACATACTGTATCCTCCCTGTACACACTTCCCCAATTTACTGGATCCTCCCTGGACACACTTCCCCAATATACTGGGTCCTCCCTGTACACACTTCACCAATATACTGGATCATCCCTGTACAACACTTCACCAATAACTGGATTCCCCCTACATACAGGATCCTCCCCTTACATACTGTATCCTCCCTGTACACACTTCCCCAATATACTGGGTCCTTCCCCGGACACACTTCCCCAATATAAATGGATCCTCCCTGGACACACTTCCCCAATATTTCTGGATCCTCCCTGTAAAACACTTCACCAATATACGGATCCTCCCTGTACACACTTCACCAATATACTGGATTTCCCCCTACATTCAGGGTCCTCCCCTACATACTGTATCCTCCCTGTAACACACTTCCCCCAAAATACTGCATCCTCCCTGGACACACTTCACCAATATACTGGATTCTCCCGACAACGCCTCCCCCAATATACTGATCCTCCCTGTACAACCCTTCCCCAATATACTGGATTCTCCCCGGACACGCCTCCCCCAATATTACTGGATCCTCCCTGTACACACTTTCCCCCAAAATACTGGATCCTCCCTGTACACACTTCCCCAATATACTGGATCCTCCCTGTACACACTTCCCCAATATACTGGATTCCCCCCACATACAGGATCCTCCCCTTACATACTGTATCCTCCCTGTACAACATTCCCAATATACTGGATCCTCCCGGACACACTTCACCAATATACTGGATTCTCCCGGACACACTTCACCAAAATTTCTGGATCCTCCCCTGTACACCCTTCCCCCAAAATATGGATTCTCCCTGTACACACCTCCCCAATATAAATGGATCCCCCCTGTACACCCCTTTCCCCCAAAATACCGGATTCTCCCTGACACCTCCCCCAATATACTGGATCCTCCCTGTACACACTTCCCCAATATACTGGATCCCCCCTGTACACACTTCCCCAATATACTGGATCCCCCTGTACACACTTCCCCAATATACTGGATCCTCCCTGGACACACTTCCCCAATATACTGGATTCTCCCTGGACACGCCTCCCCCAATATACTGGATCCTCCCTGTACACACTTCCCCAATAGACTGGATCCTCCCTGTACACACTTCCCCAATATACTGGATCCTCCCTGTACACACTTCCCCAATACACTGGATTCCCCCTACATACAGGATCCTCCCCTTACATACTGTATCCTCCCTGTACACACTTCCCCAATATACTGGATCCTCCCTGGACACACTTCACCAATATACTGGATTCTCCCTGGACACACTCACCAATATACTGGATTCTCCCTGTACACACTTCACCAATATACTGATCCTCCCTGTACACACTTCACCAATATACTGGATTCTCCCTGTACACACTTTACCAATATACTGGATCCTCCCTGTACACACTTCCCCAATATACTGGATCCTCCTGTACACACTTCACCAATATACGGATTCTCCCTGGACACACTTCTCCAATATACTGGATTCTCCCTGTACACACTTCACCAATATACTGGATTCCCCCTACATACAGGATCCTCCCCTTACATACTGTATCCTCCCTGTACCACTTCCCCAATATACTGGATTCTCCCTGGACACACTTCACCAATATACTGGATTCTCCCTGTACACACTTCCCCAATATACTGGATTCCCCCTACATACAGATCCTCCCCTTACATACTGTATCCTCCCTGTACACACTTCCCCAATTTACTGGATCCTCCCTGGACACACTTCCCCAATATACTGGATCCTCCCTGTACACACTTCACCAATATACTGGATCATCCCTGTACACACTTCACCAATATACTGGATTCCCCTACATACAGGATCCTCCCCTTACATACTGTATCCTCCCGTACACACTTCCCCAATATACTGGATCCTTCCTGGACACACTTCCCCAATATACTGGATCCTCCCTGGACACACTTCACCAATATACTGGATTCTCCCTGTACACACTTCACCAAAATACTGGATCCTCCCTGTACACACTTCCCCCAATATACTGGATCCTCCCTGTACACACTTCACCAATATACTGGATTCTCCCTGGACACACTTCACCAATATACTGGATTCTCCCTATACACACTTCACCAATATACTGGATTCCCCCTACATACAGGATCCTCCCCTTACATACTGTATCCTCCCTGTACACACTTCCCCAATATACTGGATCCTCCCTGGACACACTTCACCAATATACTGGATTCTCACTGGACACACTTCACCAATATAACTGGATCCTCCCTGTACACCCTTCCCCAATATACTGGATTCTCCCTGTACACACCTCTCCCAATATACTGGATCCTCCCTGTACACCCTTCCCCAATATACTGGATTCTCCCTGGACACGCCTCCCCCAATATCTGGATCCTCCCTGTACACACTTCCCCAATATACTGGATCCTCCCTGTACACACTTCCCCAATATACTGGATCCTCCCTGTACACACTTCCCCAATATACTGGATCCTCCCTGGACACCGCCCCCCAATATACTGGATCCTCCCTGGACACACTTCCCCAATATACTGGATTCTCCCTGGACACGCCTCCCCCAATATACTGGATCCTCCCTGTACACACTTCCCCAATATACTGGATTCTCCCTGGACACGCCTCCCCCAATATACTGGATCCTCCCTGGACACACTTCCCCAATATACTGGATTCTCCCTGGACACGCCTCTCCCAATATACTGGATCCTCCCTGTACACCCTTCCCCAATATACTGGATTCTCCCTGGACACACTTCACCAATATACTGGATTCTCCCTGGACACACTTCCCCAATATACTGGATCCTCCCTGGACACGCCTCCCCCAATATACTGGATCCTCCCTGTACACACTTCCCCAATATACTGGATCCTCCCTGGACACACTTCCCCAATATACTGGATTCTCCCTGGACACGCCTCCCCAATATACTGGATCCTCCCTGTACACACTTCCCCAATATACTGGATCCTATCTGTACACACTTCCCCAATATACTGGATCCTCCCTGTACACACTTCCCCAATATACTGGATTCCCCCTACATACAGATCCTCCCCTTACATACTGTATCCTCCCTGTACACACTTCCCCAATATACTGGATCCTCCCTGGACACACTTCACCAATATACTGGATTCTCCCTGGACACGCCTCCCCCAATATACTGGATCCTCCCTGTACACCCTTCCCCAATATACTGGATTCTCCCTGTACACACCTCTCGCAATATACTGGATCCTCCCTGTACACGCACTCCCCAATATACTGGATTCCCAAAACTATATACCGGATCCTTCCCTTTCAATCCTCCCCCAATATACCGGATCCTCTTCCCTGTATACCGGATCTTCCCTGTGCATGCCTGCCTCGCCCATAATTAACGAATCCTTTCCCTGCATACCGGTTCCTCCCCCTCTGTATAACGGTCCCTTCTCCCCTTTATACCGGCTCTTCCCTGTACCGCTTCCCCGTATATACCGTACCCTCTTGTATACTGGGCAGGAGCAGGATGCTGACTTTGTGACAGCGGACGATTCTGGGATTCTGTGTGTCTGGAAGTCTGGAGATGATTTCCGGTTGGTGACCAAGATCTCGGCGTACGGGTGAGTAGATGGGCCTGGATGTTTTCTGTTTATCTGATGTAGGCACTGACCTGTCTTCTGTTCTTTCATCCTCTGCTCCCCCGTCGTCCCCCGTCTCCCACCATTCCTTCTTCTCCTGCTCCTCCAGGGTCTCCTGCTCCTCAGTGAAGTTGTGGGACGGGGTGATCGCTGCGGCTTATGGCACCGGGCAGATCCGTTGTATGATGCCAGCACTGGAGCCATCAGTGCCGAGCTGGATGCTCATGCCAGATGGATCTACACCCTGGACATCGCCCCGGAGACTGACGGGTAGGGTCCGAAATCAATCCACGTGATATCAGTGTGTATGGAGACCTGTATACCTGACGGTTGCCTCTCATAGCTGTATGTATCCTCACTGTTACACCTGACGGCCACCGCTCACAGCGTGTATATATACCCTTCCCTTACACCTGACGGCCTCCGCTCACAGTGGTGTATATATACCCTTCCCTTACACCTGACGGCCTCCGCTCACAGTGGTGTATTATATACCCTTCCCTTATACCTGACGGCCTCCGCTCACAGTGGTGTATATATACCCTTCCCTTATACCTGACGGTCTCTGCTCACAGCGTGTATATATACCCTTCCCTTATACCTGACGGTCTCCGCTCACAGTGGTGTATATATATCCTTCCCTTATACCTGACGGCCTCCGCTCACAGCGGTGCATATATATCCTTCCTTTATACCTGACAGCCTCCGCTCACAGTGGTGTATATATACCCTTCCCTTATACCTGACGGCCTCCGGTCACAGCGGTGTATATATATATATACCCTTCCCTTATACCTGACGGTCTCCGCTCACAGTGGTGTATATATATCCTTCCCTTATACCTGACGGCCTCCGCTCACAGCGGTGTATATATATCCTTCCTTTATACCTGACAGCCTCCGCTCACAGTGGTGTATATATACCCTTCCCTTATACCTGACGGCCTCCGTCACAGCGGTGTATATATACCCTTCCCTTATACCTGACGGCCGCCGCTCACAGCGGTGTATATATATCCTTCCCTTATACCTGACAGCCTCCGCTCACAGTGGTGTATATATACCCTTCCCTTATACCTGACGGCCTCCGGTCACAGCGGTGTATATATATCCTTCCTTTATACCTGACAGCCTCCGCTCACAGTGGTGTATATATACCCTTCCCTTATACCTGACGGCCTCCGGTCACAGCGGTGTATATATACCCTTCCCTTATACCTGACGGCCTCCGGTCACAGCGGTGTATATATACCCTTCCCTTATACCTGACGGCCTCCACTGTTATGTTTCGGTAGCTGAGGAGTGCAGGTAAAAAAGGCAATACACCAGAGCAGTTGGAATCTATGAGATTGCAGTACCCTGACTAACCACCGCAACTAGAGGCAGCCGTGGAGCGTTCCTACGTTGGTCATAGACGCCTCGTCACAGCCTGAGAAACTAACTACACCTAAAGATAGAAATAGGAAAGCTATCTGCCCCGGAGCAGAACCCCAAAGATAATAGAAAGCCCCCAAACATGTAATGGCGGTTAGACAAGAGGAATTACTGACACAGAAAGAAAATAGTATGAGCAAACGCTGGGGCCCAAACTATCTAAATAGAAAAGGACAGGAAGGGTACTTACTGCAATCTCAGAAAACCCTGAAAAAACACCAACTCTACTAATTTCAAAATCACCTGAGATCACACGACCTCTACCACCTAAATTAGTTCTCTGGTGTAACAAAATCAAAACAGCAGCCACTGAAAAAACTGGAAAAAGCAAAAGAACAAAACTCAGTGGCTGAACTAAACTGAGAAGGCAGAAGCCCCCGGAGGGGACCCTGAAGGCCCCACAGAAGTGCAGGACAAAATGCAAAAATACAGCAAAAACACAAAAGAAGAAAAAGACTTATCTGGAAGCAGGAGATGCAGACAAGACACAGCAGGCTACAAGGGAAACTGGAATGAAGGATTCAGACCAGAACAATTGATCACCGGCAACCCTGATGGGAAAATGACTCCCTTATATAAGACCAGTCAGTAACACCTGATTCCCAGTCCTCACAATCTTCACTAGTACCGCTTGTAACCACCAGAGGGAGCCTCTGCTCAGAACTCATCTCAAACCCATTCACAACACTCCACTCACAGCGGTGTATATTATTATTATTGTTTATTTCTATAGCACCATTGATTCCATGGTCTGTACATGAGAAGGGGTTACATATAAATTACAGATATCACTTACAGTAAACTAACAATGACAGACTGATACAGAGGGGAGAGGACCCGGCCCTTTCGGGCTTACATTCTACAGGATTGTGAGGCAGGAGACAGTAGGTCGGGGGGTCGCAGCAGTTCCGGTGTTGGTTGAGGCGATATCTCCGGTAGTGGTGAGGAGGCAGCGGGGTCATTGCAGGCTGTAGGCTTTCCTGAAGAGGTGGGTTTTCAGGTTCCGTCTGAAGGATCCCAATGTGTTTGATAGTCGGATGTGTTGGGGCAAAGAATTCCAGAGGATGGGGGATATTCGGGAGAAGTCTTGGAGGCGGTTGGGTGAGGAGCGAATAAGTGTGGAGGAGAGAAGGAGGTGTTGGGAGGACCGGAGATTATGTGAGGAAGATATCGGGAGATTAGTTCAGAGATATATGGAGGAGACAGATTATAGATGGCCTTGTAGGTCAGTGTTAGTAATATGAACTGGATACGCTGAGGGAATGGGAGCCAGTGAAGAGATTTGCAGAGGGGAGAAGCGGAGTAGTAGCGAGGAGAGAGGTGAATTAGTCGTGCAGCAGAGTTAAGGATGGACTGGAGAGGTGCGAGGGTGTTAGCAGGGAGGCCAGAGAAAAGGGTGTTGCAGTAGTCGAGGCGGGAGATGATGAGGGCGTGCACAATCATTTTAGTAGATTGAGGGTTGAGGAAAGGATGGATTCTGGAAATATTTTTGAGCTGAAGGCGACAGGAGGTAGAAAGAGCTTGGATGTGCGGTTTGAAGGACAGGGCAGAGTCAAGGGTTACTCCTAGGCAGCTGACTTCTGGTACGGGGGAAAGCGTGATGTCGTTAATTGTGATAGAAAGGTCAGGTAAGGAAGATCTGTGGGATGGGGGAAAGATTATGAGTTCAGATTTGTCCACATTGAGTTTGAGGAAGCGGGAGGAGAAGAAGGAGGATATGGCTGATAGACAATCCGGGATTCTGGATAGCAGAGAGGTGATGTCTGGGCCAGAGAGGTAGATCTGAGTGTCATCAGCGTAAAGGTGGTACTGGAATCCGTGGGACTTTATGAGTTGCCCCAGGCCAAGTGTATAGATTGAGAAGAGTAGGGTCCTAGAACAGAGCATTGGGGGACTCCAACAGAGAGAGGGTGGGACGAGGAGGTAGTGTGGGAGTGGGAGACGCTGAATGTGCGGTTGGAAAGGTATGAGGAGATCCAGGATAGGGCGAGGTCTTTGACGCCAAAGGAGGAAAGAATCTGTAGTAGAAGGCAGTGGTCAACTGTGTCAAAGCAGAGGACAGGTCAAGAAGCAGGAGTATAGAGTATTGTCTGTTCGCTTTGGCTGTAAGTAGGTCATTAGTAATTATGGTCAGGGCTGTCTCAGTGGAGTGATGGGGCGGAAACCAGATTGTAGATTGTCAAAGAGCAAGTTAGAAGAGAAGTGGTAGGAAAGCTCAGCGTGGACATGCAGCTCCAGGAGTTTGGAAGCGAATGGGAGCAGCGATATTGGGCGATAGCTGGACATAGCGGTTGGGTCGAGGGTTGGCTTTTTAAGGATAGGCGTGATTGTGGCATGCTTGAAAGCAGAAGGGAAGGTACCGGAAGTTAGTGATAGGATGAAGAGGTGGGTTAGGGATGGAATAATAGTGGTGGTGAAGTTGGGGAGGAGGTGGGTTGGGATGGGGTCAAGTGCACAGGTTGTGAGGTGCGATTTAGAGAGAAGACAATTAAGCTCCCCTTCAGTTATATTGGAGAGGGAGGTTATGGGGTTGGGGCATTGGTCTGGTGTACAAAGTGGTTGAGGTGGTTGAACAATGAAGACTTGCCTTGTTTGGTCGATCTTATTTTTGAAGTGTGTGGCAAAGTCCTCAGCAGGCCTCCGCTCACAGCGGTGTATATATACCCTTCCCTTATACCTGACGGTCTCCGCTCACAGCGGTGTATATATACCCTTCCCTTATACCTGACGGTCTCCGCTCACAGCGGTGGTATATATACCCTTCCCTTATACCTGACGGTCTCCGCTCACAGCGGTGTATATATACCCTTCCCTTATACCTGACGGTCTCCGCTCACAGCGGTGTATATATACCCTTCCCTTATACCTGACGGTCTCCGCTCACAGCGGTGTATATATACCCTTCCCTTATACCTGACGGTCTCCGCTCACAGCGGTGTATATATACCCTTCCCTTATACCTGACGGTCTCCGCTCACAGCGGTGTATATATACCCTTCCCTTATACCTGACGGCCTCCGCTCACAGCGGTGTATATATATCCTTCCTTTATACCTGACGGCCTCCGCTCACAGCGGTGTATATATACCCTTCCTTATACCTGACGGTCTCCGCTCACAGCGGTGTATATATACCCTTCCCTTATACCTGACGGTCTCCGCTCACAGCGGTATATATATACCCTTCCCTTATACCTGACGGTCTCCGCTCACAGCGGTGTATATATACCCTTCCCTTATACCTGACGGTCTCCGCTCACAGCGGTGTATATATACCCTTCCCTATACCTGACGGTCTCCGCTCACAGCGGTGTATATATACCCTTCCCTTATACCTGACGGCCTCTGCTCACAGCGGTGTATATATATCCTTCCTTTATACCTGACGGCCTCCGCTCACAGCGGTGTATATATACCCTTCCCTTATACCTGACGACCTCCGCTCACAGCGGTGTATATATACCCTTCCCTTATACCTGACGGTCTCCGCTCACAGCGGTGTATATATACCCTTCCCTTATACCTGACGGTCTCCACTCACAGCGGTGTATATATACCCTTCCCTTATACCTGACGACCTCCGCTCACAGCGGTGTATATATACCCTTCCCTTATACCTGACGGTCTCCGCTCACAGCGGTGTATATATACCCTTCCCTTATACCTGACGGTCTCCGCTCACAGCGGTGTATATATACCCTTCCCTTATACCTGACGGTCTCCGCTCACAGCGGTGTATATATACCCTTCCCTTATACCTGACGACCTCCGCTCACAGCGGTGTATATATACCCTTCCCTTATACCTGACGGTCTCCGCTCACAGCGGTGTATATATACCCTTCCCTTATACCTGACGGTCTCCGCTCACAGCGGTGTATATATACCCTTCCCTTATACCTGACGACCTCCGCTCACAGCGGTGTATATATACCCTTCCCTTATACCTGACGACCTCCGCTCACAGCGGTGTATATATACCCTTCCCTTATACCTGACGGTCTCCGCTCACAGCGGTGTATATATACCCTTCCCTTATACCTGACGGTCTCCGCTCACAGCGGTGTATATATACCCTTCCCTTATACCTGACAGCCTCCGCTCACAGTGGTGTGTGTGTGTGTATGTGTGTATATATATACAGTACAGACCAAAAGTTTGGACACACCTTCTCATTCAAAGATTTTTTTGTATTTTCATGACTATGTAAATTGTACATTCACACTGAAGGCATCAAAACTATGAATTATCACATGTGGAATTATACATTACACTTTACAAAAAAGTGTGAAACACCTGAAAATACGTCTTATATTCTAGGTTCTTCACCTTTTGGTTTGATTACTGCTTTGCACGCAGAAAAGGTGAACGGCTGGACTCTACATGCCTGGTTCCCACCGTGAAGCATGGAGGAGGTGGTGTGATGGTGTGGGGGTGCTTTACTGGTGACACTGTTGGGGATTATTCAGAATTGAAGGCATAGTGAACCAGCATGGCTACCACAGCATCTTGCAGCAGCATGCTATTCCATCCGGTTTGCGTTTAGTTGGACCATCATTTATTTTTCAACAGGACAATGACCCCAAACACCTCCAGACTGTGTAAGGGCTATTTGACCAAGAAGGAGAGTGATGGGGTGCTACGCCAGATGACCTGACCTCCACAGTCACCAGACCTGAACCCAATCGAGATGGTTTGGGGTGAGCTGGACCGCTCACCGCTTCAATTCTGAATAATCCCCAACAGTGTCACCAGCAAAGCACCCCCACACCATCACACCACCTCCTCCATGCTTCACGGTGGGAACCAGGCATGTAGAGTCCATCCGTTCACCTTTTCTGCGTGCAAAGCAGTAATCAAAGCAAAAGGTGAAGAACCTGGAATATAAGACATATTTTCAGTTGTTTCACACTTTTTTGTAAAGTGTAATGTATAATTCCACATGTGATAATTCATAGTTCAGTGTGATTCTACAATTTTCATAGTCATGAAGATACAGAAAAATCTTTGAATGAGAAGGTGTGTCCAAACTTTTGGTCTGTACTGTATATAATGTGTATATATATATATATATATATATATATATATTCTATATATATCTATATATCTATCCTTCCATTAAACCTGACGGCCTCCGCTCACAGTGGTGTATATATACCCTTACCTTATACCTGACGGCCTCCGCTCACAGTGGTGTATATATACCCTTCCCTTATACCTGACGGCCTCCGCTCACAGCGGTGTATATATACCCTTCCCTTATACCTGACGGCCTCCGCTCACAGTGGTGTATATATACCCTTCCCTTATACCTGACGGCCTCTGCTCACAGCGGTGATATATATATATACCCTTCCCTTATACCTGACGGCCTCCGCTCACAGTGGTGTATATATACCCTTCCCTTATACCTGACGGCCTCCGCTCACAGCGATGTATATATACCCTTCCCTTACACCTGACGGCCTCCGCTCACAGTGGTGTGTATATACCCTTCCCTTACACCTGACGGCCTCCGCTCACAGTGGTGTATACATACCCTTCCCTTATACCTGACGGCCTCCGCTCACAGCGATGTATATATACCCTTCCCGTATACCTGACGGCCTCCGCTCACAGTGGTGTGTGTGTATGTATATATATATATATACATATATATATATATAATATATATATACATATATATATATCCTTCCCTTATACCTGACGGCCTCCGCTCACAGCGCTGTATATATACCCTTCCCGTATACCTGACGGCCTCTACTCACAGTGGTGTATATATACCCTTCCCTTATACCTGACGGTCGCTTCTGGCAGCAGTGTGTATATATACCTGTACCGTATTCCTGCTGGCTGCCACACACTGCTCTGTTTATATACCCGTACTGTATTACTGCCGTTCACAGCGGTGTACATACACGCTCCGTCTCCCTGTCGGCGGTGTATACACCTGCCCGTCTCCCTGTCAGCGTGTGTACACCTCCCGTTCCTATCGGCGGTGTACACCCGCCCCGTCTCCCTGTCGGCGGTATATATACCCACCTCATCTCCCTGTCGGCGGTGTGTACACCCGCACCGTCTCCCTGTCGGCGGTGTGTACACCCGCCCCGTCTCCCTATCAGCGGTATATATACCCACCTCATCTCCCTGTCGGCGGTGTGTACACCCGCCCCGTCTCCCTGTCGGCGGAGTGTACACCCGCTCCGTCTCCCTGTCGGCGGTGTATATACCCTCCCTGTCGGCGATGTGTACACCCCCCCGTCTCCCTGTCGCCGGTATATATACCCGCCTCGTCTTCCTGTCGCCGGTGTGTACACCCACCCCATTTCCCTGTCGGCGGTGTATATACCTGTGCCGTCTCCCTGTCAGCGGTGTGTACACCTGCCCCGTCTCCCTGTCGGCGGTGTGTACATCCGCCCCGTCTCCCTATCGGCGGTGTGTACACCCACCCCGTCTCCCTGTCGGCGGTGTGTATACCCGCCCCGTCTCCCTGTCGGCGGTGTGTATACCCGCCCCGTCTCCCTGTCGGCGGTGTATATACCCTCCCCGTCTCCCTGTTGGTGGTGTGTACACCCTCCCTGTCGGCGGTGTGTACACCTGCCCCTCTCCCTGTCGGCGTTGTGTACAACCGCCCCGTCTCCCTATCGGCTGTGTATATACCCGCTCCGTCTCCCTGTCGGCGGTGTGTACACCTGCCCCGTCTCCCTGTCGACGGTGTGTACACTCGCCCCGTCTCCCTGTCGACGGTGTGTACACTCGCCCCGTCTCCCTGTCGTCGATGTGTACACACGCCCCGTCTCCCTGTCTGCGGTGTGTACACCCGCCCCGTCTCCCTGTCGGCGATGTGTACACCCGCTCCGTCTCCCTGTCGGCGGTGTGTACACCCGCCCCGTCTCCCTATCAGCGGTATATATACCCACCTCATCTCCCTGTCGGCGGTGTGTACACCCGCCCCGTCTCCCTGTCGGCGGAGTGTACACCCGCTCCGTCTCCCTGTCGGCGGTGTATATACCCTCCCTGTCGGCGGTGTGTACACCCGCCCCGTCTCCCTGTCGCCGGTATATATACCCGCCTCGTCTTCCTGTCGCCGGTGTGTACACCCGCCCCATTTCCCTGTCGGCGGTGTATATACCTGTGCCGTCTCCCGTCAGGGTGTGTACACCTGCCCCGTTCCCTGTCGGCGGTGTGTACATCCGCCCCGTCTCCTACGCTTGTACACCCCCGTTCCCTGTCGGCGGTGTGTATACCCGCCCCGTCTCCCTGTCGGCGGTGTGTATACCCGCCCCGTCTCCCTGTCGGCGGTGTATATACCCTCCCCGTCTCCCTGTTGGTGGTGTGTACACCCTCCCTGTCGGCGGTGTGTACACCTGCCCCGTCTCCCTGTCGGCGGTGTGTACAACCGCCCCGTCTCCCTGTCGCCGATATATATACCCGCCTCGTCTTCCTGTCGCCGGTGTGTACACCCGCCCCATTTCCCTGTCGGCGGTGTATATACCTGTGCCATCTCCCTGTCAGCGGTGTGTACACCTGCCCCGTCTCCCTGTCGGCGGTGTGTACATCCGCCCCGTTTCCCTATCGGCGGTGTGTACACCCACCCCGTCTCCCTGTCGGCGGTGTGTATACCCGCCCCGTCTCCCTGTCGGCGGTGTGTATACCCGCCCCGTCTCCCTGTCGGCGGTGTATATACCCTCCCCGTCTCCCTGTTGGTGGTGTGTACACCCTCCCTGTCGGCGGTGTGTACACCTGCCCCGTCTCCCTGTTGGCGGTGTGTACACCCGCCCCGTCTCCCTGTCGCCGGTATATATACCCGCCTCGTCTTCCTGTCGCCGGTGTGTACACCCGCCCCATTTCCCTGTCGGCGGTGTATATACCTGTGCCGTCTCCCTGTCAGCGGTGTGTACACCTGCCCCGTCTCCCTGTCGGCGGTGTGTACATCCGCCCCGTCTCCCTATCGGCGGTGTGTATACCCGCCCCGTCTCCCTGTCGGCGGTGTATATACCTGTGCCGTCTCCCTGTCGGCGGTGTGTACATCCGCCCCGTCTCCCTATCGGCGGTGTGTACACCCGCCCCATTTCCCTGTCGGCGGTGTATATACCTGTGCCGTCTCCCTGTCGGCGGTGTGTACATCCGCCCCGTCTCCCTATCGGCGGTGTGTACACCCACCCCGTCTCCCTGTCGCGGTGTGTATACCCGCCCCGTCTCCCTGTCGGCGGTGTGTATACCCGCCCCGTCTCCCTGTCGGCGGTGTATATACCCTCCCCGTCTCCCTGTTGGTGGTGTGTACACCCTCCCTGTCGGCGGTGTGTACACCTGCCCCGTCTCCCTGTCGGCGGTGTGTACAACCGCCCCGTCTCCCTATCGGCTGTGTATATACCCGCTCCATCTCCCTGTCGGCGGTGTGTACACCCGCCCCGTCTCCCTGTCGGCGGTGTGTACACTCGCCCCGTCTCCCTGTCGACGGTGTGTACACTCGCCCCGTCTCCCTGTCGTCGATGTGTACACACGCCCCGTCTCCCTGTCTGCGGTGTGTATACCCGTCCCGTCTCCCTGTCGTCGATGTGTACACCTGCCCCGTCTCCCTGTCGGCGATGTGTACACCCGCCCCGTCTCCCTATCGTCGGTGTGCACACCCGCCCCGTCTCCCTGTCGTCGGTGTGTACACCCGCCCCGTCTCCCTGTCGTCGGTGTGTACACCCGCCCCGTCTCCCTGTCGTCGGTGTGTATACCCGCCCCGTCTCCCTGTCGCTGTTGTGTTAAGCCGCCCCTTCTCCCTGTCGGCGGTGTGTACACCCGCCCCGTCTCCCTGTCGGTGGTGTTACACTCGCCCCGTCTCCCTGTCGCCGTTGTGTACACCCGCCCCGTCTCCCTGTCGGCGGTGTGTACACCCGCCCCGTCTCCCTGTCGGCGGTGTGTACACTCGCCCCGTCTCCCTGTCGCCGTTGTGTACACCCTCCCCGTCTCCCTGTCGGCGGTGTGTACACCCGCCCCGTCTCCCTGTCGGTGGTGTATATACCTGCCCCGTCTCCCTGTCGGCGGTGTATATACCCGCCCCGTCTCCCTGTCGGTGGTGTGTACACTCGCCCCGTCTCCCTGTCGCCGTTGTGTACACCCGTCCCGTCTCCCTGTCGTCGGTGTGTACACCCGCCCCGTCTCCCTGTCGGTGGTGTGTACACTTGCCCCGTCTCCCTGTCGCCGTTGTGTACACCCGCCCGTCTCCCTGTCGTCGGTGTGTACACCCGCCCCGTCTCCCTGTCGGTGGTGTGTACACCCGCCCCGTCTCCCTGTCGTCGGTGTATATACCCGCCCCGTCTCCCTGTCGGTGGTGTGTACACTCGCCCCATCTCCCTGTCGCCGTTGTGTACACCCGCCCCGTCTCCCTGTCGCCGTTGTGCACACCCGCCCCGTCTCCCTGTCGTGGTGTGTACACTCGCCCGTCTCCCTGTCGCCGTTGTGTACACCCGCCCCGTCTCCCTGTCGGCGGTGTATATACCCGCCCGTCTCCCTGTCGGTGGTGTGTACACCCCCCCGTCTCCCTGTCGTCGTGTATATACCCGCCCCGTCTCCCTGTCGGTGGTGTGTACACTCACCCCATCTCCCTGTCGCCGTTGTGTACACCCGCCCCGTCTCCCTGTTGCCGTTGTGCACACCCGCCCCGTCTCCCTGTCGTGGTGTGTACACTCGCCCCGTCTCCCTGTCGCCGTTGTGTACACCCGCCCCGTCTCCCTATCGGCGGTGTATATATCCTCCCTGTCGCCGTTGTGTACACCCGCCCCGTCTCCTGTCGCGGTGTAATACCCGCCCCGTCTCCCTGTCGGCGGTGTATATACCCGCCCGTCTCCCTGTCGCAGTGTATATACCCGCCCCGTCTCCCTGTCGCGGTGTATAACCTGCCCCGTCTCCCTGTCGGTGGTGTGTACACTCGCCCCGTCTCCCTGTCGCCGTTGTGTACACCCGCCCCGTCTCCCTATCGGCGGTGTATATATCCTCCCTGTCGCCGTTGTGTACACCCGCCCCGTCTCCCTGTCGGCGGTGTATATACCCGCCCCGTCTCCCTGTCGCAGTGTATATACCCGCCCCGTCTCCCTGTCGCCGTTGTGTACACCCGCCCCGTCTCCCTGTCAGCGGTGTGTACACCCGCCCCGTCTCCCTGTCGGCGGTGTGTACACTCACCCTGTCTCCCTGTCGCCGTTGTGTACACCCGCCCCGTCTCCCTGTCAGCGTGTGTACACCCGCCCCGTCTCCTGTCGCCGTTGTGTACACCCGCCCCGTCTCCCTGTCGGCGGTGTGTACACTCGCCCCGTCTCCCTGTCGCCGTTGTGTACACCCGCCCCGTCTCCCTGTCGGCGGTGTATATACCCGCCCGTCTCCCTGTCGCCGGTGTGTACACTCGCCCCGTCTCCCTGTCGCCGTTGTGTACACCCGCCCCGTCTCCCTGTCGCCGGTGTGTACACTCGCCCGTCTCCCTGTCGCCGGTGTGTACACTCGCCCTGTCTCCCTGTCGCCGTTGTGTACACTCGCCCCGTCTCCCTGTCGCCGTTGTGTACACTCGCCCCGTCTTCCTGTCGCCGGTGTGTACACTCGCCCCGTCTCCCTGTCGCCGGTGTGTACACTCGCCCCGTCTCCCTGTCGCCGTGTGTACACTCGCCCCGTCTCCCTGTCGCCGGTGTGTACACTCGCCCTGTCTCCCTGTCGCCGGTGTGTACACTCGCCCCGTCTCCCTGTCGCCGTTGTGTACACCCGCCCCGTCTCCCTGTGCCGGTGTGTACACTCGCCCCGTCTCCCTGTCGCCGTTGTGTACACCCGCCCCGTCTCCCTGTCGCCGGTGTGTACACTCGCCCCGTCTCCCTGTCGCCGGTGTGTACACTCGCCCCGTCTCCCTGTCGCCGTTGTGTACACCGCCCCGTCTCCCTGTCGCCAGTGTGTACACTCGCCCCGTCTCCCTGTCGCCGGTGTGTACACTCGTCCCGTCTCCCTGTCGCCGGTGTGTACACTCGCCCCGTCTCCCTGTCGCCGGTGTGTACACTCGCCCGTCTCCCTGTCGCCGGTGTGTACACTCGCCCCGTCTCCCTGTCGCCGGTGTGTACACTCGCCCCGTCTCCCTGTCGCCGTTGTGTACACTCGCCCCGTCTCCCTGTCGCCGTTGTGTACACCCGCCCCGTCTCCCTGTCGCCGGTGTGTACACTCGCCCCGTCTCCCTGTCGCCGGTGTGTACACTCGCCCCGTCTCCCTGTCGCCGTTGTGTACACCCGCCCCGTCTCCCTGTCGCCAGTGTGTACACTCGCCCCGTCTCCCTGTCGCCGGTGTGTACACTCGTCCCGTCTCCCTGTCGCCGGTGTGTACACTCGCCCCGTCTCCCTGTCGCCGGTGTGTACACTCGCCCCGTCTCCTGTCGCCGGTGTGTACACTGCCCCGTCTCCTGTCGCCGGTGTGTACACTCGCCCCGTCTCCCTGTCGCCGTTGTGTACACTCGCCCCGTCTCCCTGTCGCCGGTGTGTACACTCGCCCCGTCTCCCTGTCGCCGTTGTGTACACTCGCCCCGTCTCCCTGTCGCCGTGTGTACACTCGCCCCGTCTCCCTGTCGCCGGTGTGTACACTCGCCCCGTCTCCCTGTCGCCGGTGTGTACACTCGCCCCGTCTCCCTGTCGCCGGTGTGTACACTCGCCCCGTCTCCCTGTCGCCGGTGTGTACACTCGCCCCGTCTCCCTGTCGCCGTTGTGTACACTCGCCCCGTCTCCCTGTCGCCGGTGTGTACACTCGCCCCGTCTCCCTGTCGCCGGTGTGTACACTCGCCCCGTCTCCCTGTCGCCGTTGTGTACACTCGCCCCGTCTCCCTGTCGCCGGTGTGTACACTCGCCCCGTCTCCCTGTCGCCGGTGTGTAGAGATATATTTTCATGTACGCATCGTTCTTCTTCCAGCTTCTCTCGGGGGCAGAGGACTCCTTTGTGCAGATCTGGCAGCTGAGTCGCTGTGCGGAGTCCGGGGCCATTGAGGTGATGCATTGGGGGTCTCGGGCATTGGGGGTCTCGGGCTCGTTTCTCTCCTCCATCTGTTAATTGTCGCCTTTTCTTCTGTGCAGGTGGAGCACCGGCACTCGGAGTGTGTGACGGACACCCAGGTCTGTGGGGCGAGATTCTGTGACCCCCAGGGCTCGTCGTTTGCTGTGACCGGCTATGACCTGAGCGAGATCATCAGATATGTGCAGCTGTAGTGACCCGGTGCACCCCCGGTATAGCCACATACACCGGGGGAGGGTGAGAGCGTGTAGGCGCAGAGTACGCAGCTCCCCCGTAGTACATGTGTAATATGGAGGCTAATCGGGAGCTCGGCCCCCACTGTGGTGATAGTGTATATAATCGTGTCACAGGCGGCAGCGGGCGATGAGGATGTGGCGCCTCCTGCTCACCACCTGGTGTCGCTCTGGAGCCTCGTTGCAGCAGCGCGGGGGTCTATACATCTTCCTACATATACAGACTGACCGCCTACTAACAGCAGATGGATTACATGTCTATAAATACTCGGCTGAGGCTGCACCGCATGAGCACAGAAATAAGACGCCATGTGACACTACATGCTGCTCCAGCTGTGTCACATGCACTGCGGCCTCACTCCTGAAACACTATGTGCTGCTGTCACCCCATCCCCCATAGCATCCGTGCACACGTCTGCTGACATCCTCTCTACTGCCGGACGACTCTTTCCTCCATATGGGACTTATAAAGAAATATTTCTTTTAGCATGCACTATTTTTTTTCTAAACCCTCTGCTGCTGGGCCCTGCTTTCTTCTAGAGGTCGGGGTCCGGGGATAAAACCCGACCAAGGAACAACATCTGCAACTGGACTATAAGATTGTGAACCCCATTGGTGACAGGGATCGATGATGATCTGTGTACAGCGCTGTGGAACATGCTGGTGCTATATAGAAAACTGCAGTGAAATAAAGACCATGACTAAAGTGAAAAGTCCAATATCCATCAGTGTGGTCAGAAATACAGTCCAGCTAATAGGGGCAACAGCGAGATCAGGGAAAAAGAGTCTCCATGAGCATGGCCAAACGTGTCCGCCGGTCCCACACCAAGAGGACAATGACTATGACATAGAGCATATGAGCTGGACCTCACATACTACAACTAACACACCCGATCCTCGAGGGTGACCCAGACCACCAAGAGGACAATGACATAGAACATATGAGCTGGACCTGACGTGTCCACCTCACATACTACAACTAACACACCCGGTCCTCGAGGGTGACCCAGACCACCAAGAGGACAGTGACATAGAACATATGAGCTGGACCTGCAGTATCCACAACCTCACATACTACAACTAACACACCCGATCCTCGAGGGTGACCCAGACCACCAAGAGGACAATGACATAGAACATATGAGCTGGACCTGACGTGTCCACCTCACATACTACAACTAACACACCCGGTCCTCGAGGGTGACCCAGACCACCAAGAGGACAGTGACATAGAACATATGAGCTGGACCTGCAGTATCCACAACCTCACATACTACAACTAACACACCCGATCCTCGAGGGTGACCCAGACCACCAAGAGGACAATGACATAGAACATATGAGCTGGACCTGACGTGTCCACCTCACATACTACAACTAACACACCTGGTCCTCGAGGGTGACCCAGACCACCAAGAGGACAGTGACATAGAACATATGAGCTGGACCTGATGTGTCCACAACCTCACATACTACAACTAACACACCTGGTCCTCGAGGGTGACCCAGACCACCAAGAGGACAATGACATAGAGCATATGAGCTGGACCTGCAGTATCCACAACCTCACATACTACAACTAACACACCCGATCCTCGAGGGTGACCCAGACCACCAAGAGGACAATGACATAGAACATATGAGCTGGACCTGATGTGTCCACAACCTCACATACTACAACTAACACACGTGGTCCTCGAGGGTGACCCAGACCACCAAGAGGACAATGACATAGAACATATGAGCTGGACCTGCAATGTCCACAACCTCACATGCAACTAACACACCGATCCTCGAGGGTGACCCAGACCACCAAGAGGACAATGACATAGAACATATGAGCTGGACCTGTAATGTCCAGCTCACATACTACAACTAACACACCTGGTCCTCGAGGGTGACCCAGACCACCAAGAGGACAATGACATAGAACATATGAGCTAGACCTGTAGCGTCCACAACCTCACATACAACTAACACATCCGATCCTCGAGGGTGACCCAGACCACCAAGAGGACAATGACATAGAACATATGAACTGGACCTGTAATGTCCACAACCTCACATACAACTAACACATCCGATCCTCGAGGGTGACCCAGACCACCAAGAGGACAGTGACATAGAACATATGAGCTAGACCTGCAGTATCCTCAACCTCACATACTACAAATAAAACACCGTCCTCGAGGGTGACCCAGACCACCGAGAGGACAATGACATAGAACATATAAGCTAGACCTGTAGTGTCCACAACCTCACATACAACTAACACATCCGATCCTCGAGGGTGACCCAGACCACCAAGAGGACAGTGACATAGAACATATGAGCTAGACCTGCAGTATCCTCAACCTCACATACTACAAATAAAACACCCGGTCCTCGAGGGTGACCCAGACCACCGAGAGGACAATAGCATATGAGCTGGACCTGCAGTATCCACAACCTCACATGATACAACTAACACACATGGTCCTCGAGAGTGACCAAGACCACCAAGAGGACAATGACATAGAACATATGAGCTGTACCTGACGTGTCCACAACCTCACATACAACAACTAACACACCTGGTCCTCGAGGGTGACCCAGACCACCAAGAGGACAATGGCATAGATACGTATGAGCTGGACCTGTAGTGTCCACAACCTCACATCCTGCAACTAACACACCCGATCCTCAAGGGTGACCCAGACCACCAAGAGGACAGTGACATAGAAACATATGAGCTGGACCTGTAGTGTCCACAACCTCACATACTACAACTAACACACGTGGTCCTCGAGGGTGACCCAGACCACCAAGAGGACAATGACATAGAACATATGAGCTGGACCTGCAGTGTCCACAACCTCACATGCAACTAACACACCCGATCCTCGAGGGTGACCCAGACCACCAAGAGGACAATGACATAGAACATATGAGCTGGACCTGTAATGTCCAGCTCACATATACAACTAACACACCTGTCCTCGAGGGTGACCCAGACCACCAAGAGGACAATGACATAGAACATATGAGCTAGACCTGTAGCGTCCACAACCTCACATACAACTAACACATCCGATCCTCGAGGGTGACCCAGACCACCAAGAGGACAATGACATAGAACATATGAGCTGGACCTGTAATGTCCACAACCTCACATACAACTAACACATCCGATCCTCGAGGGTGACCCAGACCACCAAGAGGACAGTGACATAGAACATATGAGCTAGACCTGCAGTATCCTCAACCTCACATACTACAAATAAAACACCCGGTCCTCGAGGGTGACCCAGACCACCGAGAGGACAATGACATAGAACATATAAGCTAGACCTGTAGTGTCCACAACCTCACATACAATAAACACATCCGATCCTCGAGGGTGACCCAGACCACCAAGAGGACAGTGACATAGAACATATGAGCTAGACCTGCAGTATCCTCAACCTCACATACTACAATAAAACACCCGGTCCTCGAGGGTGACCCAGACCACCGAGAGGACAATAGCATATGAGCTGGACCTGCAGTATCCACAACCTCACATGATACAAACTAAACACACATGGTCCTCGAGAGTGACCAAGACCACCAAGAGGACAATGACATAGAACATATGAGCTGTACCTGACGTGTCCACAACCTCACATACAACAACTAACACACCTGGTCCTCGAGGGTGACCCAGACCACCAAGAGGACAATGGCATAGAACGTATGAGCTGGACCTGTAGTGTCCACAACCTCACATCCTGCAACTAACACACCCGATCCTCAAGGGTGACCCAGACCACCAAGAGGACAGTGACATAGAAACATATGAGCTGGACCTGTAGTGTCCACAACCTCACATACTACAACTAACACACGTGGTCCTCGAGGGTGACCCAGACCACCAAGAGGACAATGACATAGAACATATGAGCTGGACCTGCAGTGTCCACAACCTCACATGCAACTAACACACCCGATCCTCGAGGGTGACCCAGACCACCAAGAGGACAATGACATAGAACATATGAGCTGGACCTGTAATGTCCAGCTCACATACTACAACTAACACACCTGGTCCTCGAGGGTGACCCAGACCACCAAGAGGACAATGACATAGAACATATGAGCTAGACCTGTAGCGTCCACAACCTCACATACAACTAACACATCCGATCCTCGAGGGTGACCCAGACCACCAAGAGGACAATGACATAGAACATATGAGCTGGACCTGTAATGTCCACAACCTCACATACAACTAACACATCCGATCCTCGAGGGTGACCCAGACCACCAAGAGGACAGTGACATAGAACATATGAGCTAGACCTGCAGTATCCTCAACCTCACATACTACAAATAAAACACCCGGTCCTCGAGGGTGACCCAGACCACCGAGAGGACAATGACATAGAACATATAAGCTAGACCTGTAGTGTCCACAACCTCACATACAACTAACACATCCGATCCTCGAGGGTGACCCAGACCACCAAGAGGACAGTGACATAGAACATATGAGCTAGACCTGCAGTATCCTCAACCTCACATACTACAAATAAAACACCCGGTCCTCGAGGGTGACCCAGACCACCGAGAGGACAATAGCATATGAGCTGGACCTGCAGTATCCACAACCTCACATGATACAACTAACACACATGGTCCTCGAGAGTGACCCAGACCACCAAGAGGACAATGACATAGAACATATGAGCTGTACCTGACGTGTCCACAACCTCACATACAACAACTAACACACCTGGTCCTCGAGGGTGACCCAGACCACCAAGAGGACAGTGACATAGAAACATATGAGCTGGACCTGTAGTGTCCACAACCTCACATACTACAACTAACACAGCCGATCCTCGAGGGTGACCCAGACCACCAAGAGGACAATGACATAGAACATATGAGCTGGACCTGACGTGTCCACAACCTCACATACTACAACTAACACACCTGGTCCTCAAGGGTGACCCAGACCACCAAGAGGACAATGACATAGAAACATATGAGCTGGACCTGTAGTGTCCACAACCTCACATACTACAACTAACACAGCCGATCCTCGAAGACGTCCCTAGTAGAGATGGATGGACACCTGGATGTTCGGGTTCTGGCTAAAAGTTACAAAAGGTTCAGGTACCAGAACAGTACTCAAACATGGACCCCATTCACGTGAATGGGGGGGCCCTAACATCTAGTGTTTGCCATGCTGTCATGTGCATGACAGCGCTGCAAACACTGCTTCTGATTGCTGGTAAAATCATCCCTGCTGGTCAGATAGCTGTGGTTCCCACGCTGTCGAAAGACAACATGAGTAGAGATGGGCGGACACCTGGATGTTCGGGTTCGGCCAAACAGTTACAAAAGTTTGGGTTCGGGTACCATAACAGTACCCGGACCCCATTCACTTGAATGGGGGGCCCGAACAACCAGTGTTTGCCATGCTGTCATGTGCATGGCAGTGCGGCAAAACAGCTTCTGATCTGCGGTGAAATCATCCCCGCTGGTCAGAGAGCCACTGTTCCCAGCGTGAATCCGCAGCTGTGATCTGAGTTATAAAATTTACCACCGGTCACTGGTGTCAGCTGATGGGACTACTGATCCCATCATCTAACACCTGCTGCTGCTAATTACAGTGAGAGCAGAAGCAGCTGATGGGAGTATTCATCAGCTGCTCCTGTGCTATAAATAAAAAAAAAAAAACGCATGGGTTCCCCTGTATTTTTGCTAACCAGCAAGGGAAAACGCACAGCTGGGGGCTGCAACCCCCAGCTGTCTGCTTCAGTAAGGCTAGTTATCAAGAATAGAGGGGTCCCCACGCTATTTTTTTTTTAAAAAATGGCGTGGGGTCCCCCCATTTTTGACAGCCAGCCTTGCTGAAGCAGACAGCTGGGGGCTGGTATTCTCAGGCTGATAAAGGGCCATGGATATTGCCCTCCCCAGCCTAAAAATAGCAGCCCACAGCTGCCCAGAAAAGGCACATCTATTAGATGCGCCAATTCTGGCGCTTTGCCTGGCTCTTCCCACTTGCCCTGTAGTGTTGGCAAGTGGGGTGATAGTTGGGGGAGTTGAAGTCACCTTTGTATTGTCAGGTGACATCAAGCCCAGAGCTTAGTAATGGAGAGGCATCAATAAGACACCTAGCCTTTACTAACCCCAAACTCTCACGCTGCTAGCAGGTATCTCACCAAGGTCACCGCAGTTCAGCCCGGCTGGGAACGGAGCCTCCGTGACCGGATTTAACCTCAATGACGTCACGGAGGCCGCACTCCCAGCAGTTCATTCACCAGTGGTTCTCAGTGTGGATGGTCTCATCTTCGCACCGTCCAGGTTGAAAACTGTTTCTCCCCCAGACATGGATTACGGCGTGAGATCAAGGGTTTTGGTGGAATTAGGTGAGGTCGTAAGTATGGTTTAATTAACATTATTAAAGGAGATTGTGTCATTCTTTAAATTAAAGGATTTTTTTCTGGGTGTCTGTGTTTTCTTTCAATGTGACTATGGGGTTAGTAATGGATAGGTGTCTTATTGACGCCTCTCCATTACTAACCTCGGGGCTTGATGTCACCTGACAACACAAAGTTGACATCAACCCCACTATCACCGCACTTGACACCGCTACAGGGCAAGCGGGAAGAGCCGGGCAAAGCGCCAGAATTGGCGCATCTAATAGATGTGCCTTTGCTGGGCTGCTATTTTAAGGCTGGGGGGCGATATCCATGGCCCCGTACCAGTCTCCAGCTGTCTGCTTTAGCAGGGCTGGTTGTCAAAAATGGGGGGGACCCCACGTCATTTTTTTTTATTATTTAAATAATTTAAAAAAGTATGGGGACTCCTGTCGTTGATAACTAGCCTTTCTGAAGCTGAGGGTTGCAGCCCCCAGCTGTGAGTTTTGCCTGGCTGGCTAGCAAAAATACAGGGAAATCACACCATTTTTTTTTTTTAATTATTTATTTACAGCGCAGGAACGGCTTATGAATACTCCCATCCGCCGCTCCTGCTCTCCCTGTTATTAGCGGCAGCAGGTGTTGGATGATAGGATCAGTAGTCCATCAGCTGACACCAGTGACCGAAGGTAAACTTTATACCTCCGATCACAGCTGAGCGCTCACGCTATCACACAGCGTGGGAACCGCGACTCTGACCGGCTGGGATGATTTCACCGCCGATGCCATGCACATGACAGCACGACAAACACCTGGTGTTCGGGCAGCCGAACCTGAACAGTATCACTGACTTCCTGGTGAAGTCCGTGTTCGGTGTTTGTGCCTGAACAGTAGGTGTTCGGTACAGATGCTGAACTTTACTGTTCGGATTCACCCACCTCTATACGTGAGTGCACAGCTGTGATAGGAGGTATAAAGTTTACCACCTGTCACTGGTGTCAGCAGATGGAACTGCTGCTCCCGTCAGCCGACTCCTGCTGCCGCTAATAACAGTGAGAGCAGGAGCGGCTGATGGGAGTATTCATCAGCCGCCGCCTGTGCTGTAAATTAATAATTTAAAAAAAAAACGGCGTGGGTCCCCCAGTATTTTTGATAAACAGCCAGGCAAAAGTCAAAACTGGGGGCTGCAACCCTCCGCTTCAGCAAGGCTGGTTATCAAGAATAAAGGGGTCCCCATTCCGTATTTTTTAATTATTTAAATAATTTAAAGCGAACCTGTCAGCAGTTTTGGCCGATATAAGATGCGGCCACTGCCTTTCAGGGCTTATCTACAGCATTCTATAATGCTGTAGATAAGCCCCCGATCCGACCTGAAAGATAAGAAAAATAATTTTTACTATACTCACCCGGGGCACGGTCCGGTCTAGGCCGATGGGTGTCGTAGGTCCCGGACCGGCGCCTCCTATCTTCATGCAGTGCCGCCCTCCTGCTTGCTTCATGGCTCCCCGGCATTGCGTTCTCTGCCCTGTTGAGGGCATAGCAAAGTACTGCAGTGCGCAGGAGTGGTGAAAGATCAGAGAGGCCCAGCGCATGCGCACTGCAGGAATTTGCTGTGCCCTCAACAGGGCAGATAAGTACGCCTGCACAGGAGCACGATACCGGGGAGCCTGTGAAGCAAGCAGGAGGGCGGCATCGCAAGAAGATGGGAGGTGCCGGACCCGGACCTGCAACGCCCATCGGACCGACCGCTCCTGGGGCGAGTATAATAAAAGTTATTTTTCATATCTTTCAGGTCAGATCGGGGGCTTATCTACAGCATTATAGAATGCTGTAGATAAGCCCTGAAAGGCAGTGGCCAAATCTTATATCGGCCAAAACTGCAGACAAGTTCCCTTTAAAAGCACGGCATTGGGTCCTCCCTAATTTTTGACAACCAGGCTAGCTAAAGCATACAGCTGGGGCTGGTATTCTCAGGCTGGTAAGGGGCCATGGATATTAGTCCCCCCAGCCACTTGTCCTGTAGCGGTTAAAAGTGGGGTTCATATTTGGGTTGATGTCACCTTTGTATTGTCCGGTGACATCAAGCCCACGGCTTAGTAATGGAGAGGCATCTATGAGACACCTATCCATTGCTAATCCTATAGTTACATGGTAAATAAAGACATGGCCAGAATAAAGTCCTTTATTAGAAATAAGACTAAACACAGTTTTACTTTTTTATTTAAAATTAACAAACGCAGGTTTACTCGTCTAATGCCTAATTCCACCGAAGCCCTCCTCTCCTGTAATAAAACTAAAATAAAAAAAAAACAATGTCCTTCACCTGTCAGACATTCTGTCCAATGCCGTAATCCATGTCTGGGAATAAATAGTTTTCAACCTGGATGGTGCCAAGATGCGACCCTCCAGGCTGAGAACCACTGAGGAATGACCGCTGCCTTCAAGGTTACTGCTGGTTACTGAGGCTTTGTTCCCAGCCGGCAAATGAACTGCAGTGACCTCGGTGAGATCCCCACTAGCACAATGAGAAAAAGTCTCACTGTGCAGAGGCGAGTTCACAAGGAAAATTTCACATGACATCACGACAAACACCCGGTGTTTGGGAAGCCGAACCCAAACAGAAACACCGACTTCCTAGTGAAGTCCATGTTCGGTGTCCGTGCCCAAACATAGGTGTTCAATATGGACGATGATCTTTTCTGTTCGGGTTCGCCCATCTCTAGTCCCTGACCATCAAGAGGACAACTTTGGCAATAATCCCTGCACAAAAATGACCTTATGTTTACGCAACGTCAAGTAATACAGAGAATGCAACTTCAACTGAACATCAAAGATAACTCTCATCCCTGTGTCCACCAGGAAGATGATGGCATCTTCATGGCATGAGAGGAAGGACCTCCTCACATGCAAGACCCAATGTGCACACAACCTTTCATACTATACAGATTGCACCTTTATCCAGTCCTTGATGATGTCCCTTACCGCCACATCCACCTTAAGGACAATAATATAATTAGTGTCAACGTGCGGAATGAGCTCTCCATAAGAGGGAGCCAACGTATGCAAAGCTACAAAAAATGTACCATCACCAGGTAGCTGACTATATTCCTTGCTACCGCATCCAGGAAAAAATGACAACTTCATTGGCGCAAATGACAAGAGATGTCTCAACAAGCGGCACCCAATGTGTACAGTCTCGTACACAAAGGTGATTATTATGTCCCTTACAAAACGACCAAAGTCTCCATGAATGGAACTTACCGCATACACAGCCTCTTATACTAGAGAGAGCGTGTCCACCACCACATCCACCATGAGAACGACATGGTCAGATCAAGCAGGATGAAAGACCTCTGCCTGAGCGTTATCCAAAATGTACAGAACCTTTGATAGAAAACGCACTTCACTAGATCAGACTAGACAAGTAGAGAGACCTCTCAATGAACGATTCGACCTTCACCAGGTAAATGTGGATGTGCCTGCATCATCTATAGGCTTCTCCAGGGGCGGACACAGACTGTAGTGGGCCCCTGTGCAAGAAATTTTTCGCCCCCCCCCCCCCCGCCACTTTATAGGGCAACAAAGTTATGTAATCATATAGATTGTAATATTTATTTAGAACGCAACTATCAAATCTAAATAGTAAAGTTGTTTAATATGATCATAAAAACTAATTGGGAGATAGATGATACCTACCTGCCCGTTCTACCTACCACTTGCATAGGTCAGTCACAAACCTCACTCAGTGGGCCCCTTTAACACAGACCACGATTCATGATGCACAGATACAGCAGAGAAATATGGGTACAGTACAATGCCAAATACTTCTCTTCTTCCATTACATGAGTGATATCTATTGTAAATTGTACAATTGCTCAAAAACCGCCAAATCCTCACAGCGCACAGAACAGACTGGACAGTACAGTCCTACATACAATATTATGGGCACCACAGTCTCCCCCTCATCACCCATATAATACCCCATGCAGGATGTCACCCCCCATATAATGCTCCATACAGAATACTGGACCCAAATAATGCTCCATACAGAATACTGGACCCAATATAATGCTCCATACAGGATACTGGACCACATATAATGCTCCATACAGGATACTGGTCCCAATATAATGCTCCATACAGAATACTGGACCCAATATAATGCTCCATACAGGATACTGGTCCCCATATAATGCTCCATACAGAATACTGGACCCAATATAATGCTCCATACAAAATATGGAGCTCTCCTCTGCGCTGTACTGCGTTCTCCACTGTTACGGCTCAGGAAAGGGCGCTGTGGAAAGACTCCCCATTATCATCATGATTGTCTCCCCATCATCATCATTGAATCCTTATCATCATCATTGCCTCCCCATCATCATCATGGCCTCCCCATTATCATCAATGCCTGCCCATCATCATCATCATCTCCTCCCCATCATCATCAATGCCTGCCCATCATCATCTTCTCCCCATCATCAATGCCTGCTCATTATCATCAATGCCTGCCCATTATCATCATCTTCTCCCCATCATCATCAATGCCTCCCCATTATCAGCAATGCCTGCCCATCATCATCTCCTCCCCATCATCATCAATGCCTGCCCATCATCATCTCCCCATCATCAATGCCTGCCCATTATCATCAATGCCTGCCCATTATCATCATCTTCTCCTCATCATCATCAATGCCTCCCCATTATCAGCAATGCCTGCCCATCATCATCTCCTCCCCATCATCATCAATGCCTGCCCATCATCATCTTCTCCCCATCATCAATGCCTGCCCATTATCATCAATGCCTGCCCATTATCATCATCTTCTCATCATCATCAATGCCTCCCCATTATCAGCAATGCCTGCCCATCATCATCTTCTCCCCATCATCAATGCCTGCCCATTATCATCATCTTCTCCCCATCATCATCAATGCCTCCCCATTATCAGCAATACCTGCCCATCATCATCTCCTCCCCATCATCAATGCCTGCCCATTATCATCATCTTCTCCCCATCATCATCATCAGTGCCTCCCCATTATCAGCAATGCCTGCCATCATCATCTCCTCCCCATCATCATCAATGCCTGCCCATCATCATCTTCTTCCCATCATCAATGCCTGCCCATTATCATCAATGCCTGCCCATTATCATCATCTTCTCCTCATCATCATCAATGCCTTCCCATTATCAGCAATACCTGCCCATCATCATCTTCTCCCCATCATCAATGCCTGCCCATTATCATCAATGCCTGCCCATTATCATCATCTTCTCCCCATCATCATCATCAATGCCTCCCCATTATCATCAATGCCTGCCCATCATCATCGCCTCCCCATCATCATTATCGCCTCCCATCATCTTCTCCCCATCATCAATGCCTGCCCATTATCATCAATGCCTGCCCATTATCATCATCTTCTCCCCATCATCATCATCAATGCCTCCCCATTATCAGCAATGCCTGCCCATCATCACACACAGACAGCACCACAGCACACAAGCACTCTCTCACAGACATACACACACACAAAGCACCGCACTACATACACACACACACACAGAGACACACGTCTTACCTGTCCAGCGTCCGCGCGCTCTCTGCCACAGCCGGCCGCTGAATGATGACGTCATTCAGCAGCGCTGCTGTGAGAGGAAGCGCCGGCGCCCCCTGGAGCCCGGAGCTGCGGCAGCGGAGGCACGGGAGAGGTAAGTATTGTGCCAGCTGATGCCGGGGCCCTGAGCAAGTGGGGGGGGCCAGTGGCGGCGCTGACACCGCTAACGGGTGCGGGGGTGCCAGACTGCCAGTGGGCCCCCCGCCTGCTCAGGGCCCCGGCACTTGCCCGGGTGTGCCGGGTGCTGACGCCGGCCCTGCCTCCCGCAGCGCTGCTCTTCTCCTTGTGCCTCGGCTGCGTAGTGCACCACATGGCTAATTTGAATAGGTAAATAATTAGCCATGCGATGCTGGAGGCTGGAGGGTCCCCCTCTCCCCTGGGGCCCCCGTTCAATGAACGGGCTGCACGGGCGGTAGGTCCGCCCCTGGGCTTCTCCACTGCCTTCAGGACACCAAGCACAACTCTGAGTGTTTAATAAGCTAGTGGATCTCAGCTTCAGCGGTACAGAGTGAGTAAATGTGATTTACCTCATGGCCTGTGGATCTGGGTTGTCTTTAGATTGGGATGGGAGGTTGATCACCTAGATAGATGTTTAATAAGGGGCTGATTGGCATGAAAAGACAGTCTAGATGTTGATGGGCTGTGTATAGACCTCACAATGTAGACCCACACACCCACGACTAGTATTGATCTGGCAGAGTTGTGTTGGGGTTTGATAGGCCTTGGTTTTTGGCATTTAGAATTGCTGGTAATACATTATGGGTAAGTATTCCACTAGCAGGCCAGGAACCTTGCTCATGGATGGCACGGAACACACTATCCCAGTTTTAGCTCCAGTTGCTCTAAAGATCCATCTTAGAAGGTTGGCATGCAGGGTAGGTAGATCTGGCTGCAGTTTGGTGGTGAGACTCGGAATCAGATGTGTTACATCTCCTGATTAAACTTCCTCAAGATGTACACACATGGTCAAAATTGTTCCCCCTCGTTTAATGACAGAAAAACCCACAATGGTCACAGAAATAACTTGAATCTGACAAAAGTAATAATAAATCAAAAGTCTATGAAAATGAAAGTCAGACATTGCTTTTCAGCTTCCACAGAATTTAAAAAAAAATAAAACTCATGAAGTAGGCCTGGACAGAAATGATGGTACCCCTGAAAATAATGTGACAAAGGGACATGTTAAATCGCGGTGTGTCCAATTATCATCACAGGTGTCTACAATCTTGGAGTCAGTGAGAGGCCTGTATAGAGGCTACAGATATCACTGTGCTGTTTGGTGACATGGTGTGTATCACACTCAACATGGACCAGAGGAAGCGAAGGAAAGAGTTGTCTCAGGAGATTAGAGAGAACATTATAGACAAACATGTTACAGGTAAAAGTTATAAGACCATTTCCAAGCAGCTTGATGTTCCTGTGACTACAGTTGCACATATTATTCAGAAATTTAAGCTCCATGGGACTGTAGCCAACCTCCCTGGACGTGGCCGCAGGAGGAAAATTGATGACAAATCAAAGAGACGGATAATACGAATGGTAACAGAAGAGCCCAGAAAAACTTCTAAACAGATTAAAGGTGAACTTCAAGCTCAAGGAACATCAGTGTCAGATCGCACCATCCATCACTGTATGAGCCAAAGTGGACTTCATTGGAGACGACCAAGGAGGACACCATTGTTGAAAAAAAAAAATCAAAAAAGCCAGACTGGAATTTGCCAAACTACATGTTGACAAGCTACAAAGCTTCTGGGAAAATTTCCTATGGACAGATGAGACAAAAATGGAACTTTTTGGCAAGGCACATCAGCTCTATGTTCACAGACGGTAAAATGAAGCATATCAAGAAAAGAACGCTGTCCCTACTGTGAAACATGGAGGAGGCTCTGTTATGTTTTGGGCTGCTTTGCTGCATCTGGCACAGGGTGTCTAGAATCTGCAGGATACAATGAAATCTCAAGACTATCAAGGGATTCTAGAGAGAAATGTGCTGCCCAGTGTCAGAAAGCTTGGTCTCTGTCGCAGGTCATGGGTCTTACAACAGGATAATGACCCAAAACACACAGCTAAAAACACCCAAGAATGGCTAAGAGGAAAACATTGGACTATTCTGAAGTGGCTTCTATGAGCCCTGACCTAAATTCTATTGAGCATCTTTGGAAAGAGCTGAAATATGGCATCTGGAAAAGGCAACCTTCAACCACGAGACAACTGGAGCAGTTTGCTCTTGAGGAGTGGGCCAAAATACCTGTCGAGAGGTGCAGAAGTCTCATCGACAGTTACAGGAATCGTTTGATTGCAGTGATTGCCTCAAAAGGTCGTGCAACAAAATATTAAGTTAAGGAACCATCATTTCTGTCCAGGCCGATTTCATGAGGTTTATTTTTTAAAAATTCTGAAGAAGCTGAAAAGCAATGTCTGACTTACATTTGTTTATTTTCATAGATTTTTTATTTATTACTTTTGTCAGATTCAAGTTATTTCTGTGACCATTGTGGGTTTTTCTGTCATTAACCCCTCTCTGACATTAGACGTACTATCCCGTCCATAAAACCCGTGCCATTCTGACCATGGACGGGATAGTACGTCATAGGCGATTAACTGCGCTCCCGGAGGGAGCGCAGCTAATCGCCGCCGGGTGTCAGCTGATTATCACAGCTGACACCCGTGACTGTGTGTCAGGAGCGGTCACGGACCGCTCCCGGCACATTAACCCCTTGCACACCGCGATCAAACATGATCGCGGTGTATGGGGGCACAGGGAAGGATCGCGCAGGGTGGGGGCTCCCTGCGCGCCCCCTGAGACCCTCAGAGCAGCGCGATGTGATCGCGCTGCTCTGAGGGCTTCCTCCCTCCCAGGACCCGGATCCAAGATGGCGCTGGGGTCCTGGAGGGAGGCGGCTTCCTCAGTGCCTGCCGAGAGCAGGCATGAGGAAGCGTCCTGCACTGCCTGTCACATCGCTGGTGTGACAGAGTGCTGTGCACACTGTCACACCAGCGATCTGATGAAATACAGTGATGTCCCACCCTGGGACAATGTAAAAAAGTAAAAAAAAGTAAAAATAAACATGTGTAAAAAAAAATCCAAAAAAAAAAAAAAAAAAAAAATATTCCCCAATAAATTCATTACTTATTGTAAATAAAAAAAATAAAACAATAAAAGTACACATATATGGTATCGCCGCGTCCGTAACAACCCCCCTATAAAACTGTCCCACTAGTTAACCCCTTTTGTGAACCCCTTAAAAAATAAAAAATAAAAACGAAGCAAAAAATCAGTGCTTTATCATCATACCGCTGAACAAAAAGTGGAATAACACGCGATCAAAAAGACCGATATAAAAAAACATGGTACCGCTGAAAACGTCATCTTGTCCCGCAAAAAACGAGCCGTCACTCAGCATCATCAGCAAAAAAATAAAAAAGTTATAGCTCGCAGAATAAAGCGATGCAAAAATAATTATTTTTTATATAAAATTGTTTTTATTCTATAAAAGCGCCAAAACATAAAAAAATTATATAAATGAGGTATCGCCATAATCGTACTGACCCGAAGAATAAAACTGCTTTATCGATTTTACCACACGCGGAACAATAAAAACGCCTCACCCAAAAGAAATTCATGAATTGCTGATTTTTGTTCATTCTAACCTCCCAAAAATCGAAATAAAAAGCGATCGAAAAATGTCACGTGCTCAAAAATGGTACCAATAAAAGCGTCACCTCGTCCCGCAAAAATTAAGACCTCACATGACATTGTGGGCCAAAATATGCAAAAATTATAGCTCTCAAAATGTGGCGATGCAAAAAACTACTTTTTGCAATAAAAAGCGTCTTTTAGCGTGACAGCTGCCAATCATAAAAACCGCTATAAATAGTAAATCAAACCCCTTTATCACCCCCTTAGTTAGGGAAAAATAATAAAATAAAAAAAATGTATTTATTTCCATTTTCCCATTAGGGTTAGGGTTAAGGTTTCGGCTAAAGTTAGGGTTAGGGTTGGCGCTAAAGTTAGGATTAGGGTTAGAGTTAGGATTAGGGTTAGGGTTGGGATTAGGGTTGGGACTAGGGTTAGGGGTGTGTTGGGGTTAGGGTTGGAGTTAGAATTGGGGGGTTTCCGCTGTTTAGGCACATCAGGGGCTCTCCAAATGTGACATGGCGTCTGATCTCCATTCCAGCCAATTCTGCGTTGAAAAAGTCAAACGGTGTTCCTTCACTTCTGAGCTCTGCCATGCGTCCAAACAGTAGTTTATCCCCACATATGGGGTATCAGCGTACTCTGGACCCCAAGAGTTATTGTGAAATTTGTCCTATTTCTTCTGTTACCCTTGGGAAAATAAAAAACTGGGGGCGAAAATATTATTTTTGTAAAAAAAATAAGATTTTTTGTTTTTACGGCTGTACATTGTAAACTTCTGTGAAGCACTTGGGGCTTCATAGCGCTCACCACACATCTAAATAAGTTCCTTGTGGGGTCTATTTTCCAAAATGGGGTCACTTGTTGGGGATTTCCACTGTTTAGGCGCATCAGGGGCTCTCCAAATGCGACATGACGCCCCAGACCATTCCATCAAAGTCTGCAATCCAAAACGTCACTACTTCCCTTTCCGAGCCCTGACATGCGCCCATACAGTAGTTTTCTCCCACATATTGGGTATCAGCGTACTCAGGACAAATTGGACAACAACTTTTGGGGTCCAATTTCTCCTGTTACCCTTGTGAAAATAAAATATTGGGGGCGAAAAAATCATTTTTGTAAAAAAAAAAAGGATTTTTTATTTTTACGGCTGTGCATTATAAACTTCTGTGAAGCACTTCGGGGTTCAAAGTGCTCACCACACATCTAGGTAAGTTCCTTGTGGGGTCTATTTTCCAAAATGGGGTCACTTGTGGGGGTTTCCACTGTTTAGGCGCATCAGGGGCTCACCAAATGCGACATGACGCCCCCAGACCATTCCATCAAAGTCTGCAATCCAAAACGTCACTACTTCCCTTTCCGAGCCCTGACATGCGCCCATACAGTAGTTTTCTCCCACATATTGGGTATCAGCGTACTCAGGACAAATTGGACAACAACTTTTGGGGTCCAATTTCTCCTGTTACCCTTGTGAAAATAAAATATTGGGGGCGAAAAAATCATTTTTGTAAAAAAAAAAAGGATTTTTTATTTTTACGGCTGTGCGTTATAAACTTCTGTGAAGCACTTCGGGGTTCAAAGTGCTCACCACACATCTAGATAAGTTCCTTGTGGGGTCTATTTTCCAAAATGGGGTCACTTGTGGGGGTTTCCACTGTTTAGGCGTATCAGGGGCTCTCCAAATGCGACATGACGCCCCCAGACCATTCCATCAAAGTCTGCAATCCAAAACGTCACTACTTCCCTTCCGAGCCCTGACGTGCACCCATACAGTAGTTTTCTCCTACATATTGGGTATCAGCGTACTCAGGACAAATTGGACAACAACTTTTGGGTTCCAATTTCTTCTGTTACCCTTGTGAAAATAAAATATTGGGGGCGAAAAAATCATTTTTGTAAAAAAAAAAAAGGATTTTTTATTTTAAGGCTGTACGTTATAAACTTTAGTGAAACACCTGGGGGTTCAAAGTTCTCACCACACATCTAGATAAGTTCCTTGAGGGGTCTAGTTTCCAAAATGGTGTCATTTGTAGGGGGTTTCCACTGTTTAGGCAGATCAGGAGCTCTCCAAACACGACATGGCGTCCAGCCAATTCTGCGTTGAAAAAGTGAGACGGCGCTCCTTCCCTTCCAAACTCTGCCATGCACCCAAACAGTGGTATACCCCCACATATGGGGTATCAGTGTACTCAGGACAAATTGCACAATAACTTTTGGAGTCTTGTTACCCTTGGAAAAATAAAAATTCGGGTGAAAAGATCATTTTTGTGGAAAAAATATGATTTTTAAATTTTACGGCTCTACGTTATAAACTTGTGTGAAGCACTTGAGGGTTCAAATTGCTCACCAAAGATCTAGATAAGTTCCTTAGGGGTCTAGTTTCCCAAATGGGGTCATTTGTGGGGGTTTCCACTGTTTAGGCACATCAGGGGCTCTCCAAATGCAACATGGCATCCAATCTCAATTCCAGCCAATTTTGGTTGGAAAAAGTCAAATGGTGCTCCTTCCCTTCCGAGCTCTGCCGTGCGCCCAAACAGTGGTTCCCCCCACATATGGGGCATCAGCGTACTCAGGACAAATTGGACAACAACTTATGTGGTCCAATTTCTCCTGATACCCTTGGGAAAATAAAAAATTAGTGACTAAAAGATAATTTTTGTGGGAAAAAAATAGGATTTTTTATTTTCATGCCCGGGCATTATAAACTTGTGTGAAGCACTTGGGGTTCAAAGTGCTCACCAAAGATCTAGATAAGTTCCTTAGGGGGTCTAGTTTCCAAAATGGGGTCACTTGTGGGGGATTTCCACTGTTTAGGCTCATCTGGGGCACTGCAAACGGAACATGACCCCATCAACGTCTGCATTCCAAAACGTTACTACTTCCTTTCCAAGCCCTGCCGTGCGCCCAAACAGTTTTCCACCCCCACATATGGGGTATCAGCGTACTCAGGACAAATTGCACAACAACTTTTGGGGTCCAATTTCCTTGGGAAAATTCAAAAATTTAGGACTAAAAAATCATTTTTGTGGAATTTTTTTTTTTTTTTTTTCACACCCAGGCATTATAAACTTTTGTGAAACACTTGGGGGTTCAAAGTGCTCACAACAGATCTAGATAAGTACCTTAGGGGGTCTAGTTTCCAAAATGGTGTCACTTGTGGGGGGTTTCCACTGTTTAGGCGCATCAGAGGTTCTCCAAGCGCGACATGGCGTCCAATCTCAACTCCAGCCAATTTTAGTTTGAAAAAGTCAAACGGCGCTCCTTCCCTTACGAGCTCTGCCGTGTGCCCAAACAGTGGTTTTCCCCCACATATGGGGTATTGGCGTACTCAGGAGAAATTGCATAACAACCTTATCTGTCCATTTTCTCCTTTTACCCTTGTGAAAATAAAAAAAAAGTTTGTAAAAATAATTTTTGTGGCTAAAAAGTTAAATATTCATTTTTTCCTTCCACGTTGCTTTAGTTCCTGTGAAGCACCTGAAGGGTTAATAAACTTCTTGAATGTGGTTTTGAGTACCTTGAGGGGTGCAGTTTTTAGAATGGTGTCACTTTTGGGTATTTTCTGTCATGTAGACCCCTCAAAGTGACTTCAAATGTGAGGTGGTCCCTAAAAAAAATGGCTTTGTAAATTTTGTTGTAAAAATGAGAAATCGCTGGTCAACTTTTAACCCTTATAACTTCCTAACAAAAAAAAATTTTGATTCCAAAATTGTGCTGATGTAAAGTAGACATGTGGGAAATGTTATTTCTTAACTATTTTGTGTTACATATTTCTCTGTTTTAAGGGAATAAAAATTCAAAGTTTGAAAATTGCTAAATTTTCAAAATTTTCGCCATATTTGCGTTTTTTTCAAAAATAAACGCAAGTTATATGGAAGAAATTTTACCACTAACATGAAGTACAATATGTCACGAGAAAACAATCTCAGAATCGCGAAGATCCGTTGAAGCGTTCCGGAGTTATAACCTCATAAAGAGACAGTGGTCAGAATTGTAAAAATTGTCCCGGTCATTAACGTGCAAACCACCCTTGGGGGTGAAGGGGTTAAACGAGGGGGACCAACAATTTTGATCACGTGTGTATGTAAAATAATTGAAGGAGAAGGTGGCACCAGCCACAAATATTAGAGCAAAACCACTGAAAACACTTTCAGGCAGAAATCTATCTACATGGTGTCAGTACATCAAAAGGCTGGTGGTAGGGGTATCTGAATAATGATACAGGAATAGACTGGTCGTGGTATCTGTGTGATGATACAGTAATAGACTGGTGGTAGTGGTATGATATGGACACATGTGAATATTGGGTTCAGGATAATTGTTCATGCATTTCGGCACTTACAATGGCTTCCAAAGGTATTCATTCCCTACGCCTTCCCCCTTGGATTTTTACCTATTCTGTGCATAAGGATTTTTGTAATCCAATTTGTGTGATACATCAGCACTAAATAGTCTAAGTTGGTGAAGTGAGAAAATTGAATTACATTTATGAGATCAAATGACTACAAGTTAGCATGTGCATATGTATTCACCCCTTTTACTATGAAGCCCCTAAAAATTTCTGGTGCAAGCAAGTCCCTTCATAAGTCCAATGTTTAGTGACAGTATATAACACTTTACCTTTTCTGAAAGCCACAGAAGCTGCAACACCATTAACAAGAGGCACCACTAGCCAAACTGCACCAAGGAGATCTCCAAACACCACCATGAAGACCAAGGAGATCTCCAAACAGCAACATGAAGACCATAGAGATCTCCAAACAGCACCACGAACACCAAGGAGATCTCCAAACACCACCATGAAGACCAAAAAGTTCTCCAAACAGCACCATGAAGACCAAGGAGATCTCTAAACAAGTCAGGAACATAGTTGTTGAGAAGTGCAAGTCAGGGTTGGGTTATAGAAAAAAATCTCCCAATCTCTGATGATCCCCAAGAGAACCATCAAATCCATTATCATCACATGGAAATAACATGGTACCACAGCAAACCTGCCAAGAGAGGGCGCCCATTTAAACTCTCAGTCCGGGCAAAGAGGGCATTAATCAGAGAGGCAGCACAGAGACCAAAGGTAACACTGAAGGAGCTGCAGAGTTCCCAAGCAGAGTATATGACCACAATAAGCAATACACTCCATAGAGGTGGCCTTTATGGATGAGTGGGCATTTTTTTTTACTTGCACACAAAAATTGTATGGCTTATTTTGAGTTTGCAAAAAGACATGTGGGAGACTCCTCTTGTATGGAGGAAAGTGATGTGGTCAGGAGACCAAAAGTGAACTTTCTGGCTATTAAGGGAATCTTAGAATCATAGAATGATAGAGTTGGAAGGGACCTCCTGGGCCATCTGGTCCAACCCCCTTCTCAAAGCAGGATTCACTAAATCATCCCAGACAGATATCGGTCAAGCCTCTGTTTGAAGACTTCTATTGAAGGAGAACTCACCTCCTCTCGTGGCAGCCTGTTCCACTCATTGATCACCCTGTCAAAAAGTTTTTTCTAATATCTAATCTGTGTCTCCTCCCATTCAGTTTCATCCCATTGCTTCTAGTCTTTCCTTGTGCAAATGAGAATAAAGATGATCCTTCTACAATGTGGCAGCCCTTGAGATATTTGTAGATGGCTATTAAGTCTCCTCTCAGTCTTCTCTTTTGCAAGCTAAACATTCCTAAATCCTGCAACCGTTCCTCATAGGACATGGTTTGCAGACCGGTCACCATTCTAGTCGCTCTTCTCTGAACTTGCTCCAGTTTGTTGATGTCTTTTTTAAAATGTTCCCAAAACTGGACACCGTATTCCAGATGAGGTCTGACCAAAGAGGAGTAGAGGGCAATAATGACCTCACGTGATCTAGACTGTATGCTTCTGTTGATACATCCCAGAATTGTATTTGCCTTTTTTGCTGCTGCATCACACTGTTGACTCATGTTCAGTCTGTGATCTATTAGTATACCCAAGTCTTTTTCACATGTGCTCTTACTTAGCCCTATTCCTCCCATTTTGTATATGCTTTTTTCATTTTTATTACCCAGATGTAGTACTTTGCATTTTTCCCTGTTAAAAACCATTCTGTTAGTTGCTCCCACTGCTCCAGTTTATTTATATCTTTTTGAATCATCTCTGTCTCTTCTCCAGTATTAGATACCCTCCTAGCTTTGTGTCATCAGCAAATTTAATCAGTTTACCCTCAATTCCTTCATCTAAATCATTGATAAACATGTTGAACAATACAGGGCCCGGGACAGAGCCTTGTGGTACCCCACTTGAGACATTCTTCCAACTGGATGTGCAGCCATTTACGACACTTTGGGACCGATCACTAAGCCAGTTATGAATCCACCTAACAGTTGCCTTGTCCATTCCATACTTAGTCATTTTTTCAATAAGGATTGTGTGAGATGCTTTGTCAAATGCTTTACTGAAGTCAAGATATAGCTATATCTACAGCATTTCCCTGATCAACCCAGTCAGTGATTCTGTCATAGAAGGAAATTAAATTAGTCTAACATGACTTATTAGTTACAAACCCATGCTGACTCTGTTTAATCACTTCATTTTATCAGGTACTTAAATACATGTTGTTTAATAATTTGTTCAAAGATCTTTCCTGGTATAGAAATCAGACTTACTGGCCTATAGTTCCCTGGGTCCACCTTCTTCCCCTTTTTGAAGCTAGGAACAACATTTGCTCTTCTCCAGTCTTCTGGGACTTCTCCCATTGTCAAAGAATTTTCAAAGATTATTGGAGAGTGGTTCAAGAATTTCTTCTGCTATCTCCTTCAGTACTCTGAGGTGTAATTCATCTGGACCTGGAGACTTGAATTCATTTAGGTTAGCTTAGTGTTTCCTCACTATTTTTCTTTTTATAGATATCCTGGATTATTCTATTCCCTTAATAGGACAGTGAAGATCAGTTGATGTTACATTCCTTTCTGAGAGAAAACAGATGCAAAATATGAATTTAAAAGTTCAGCCTTCTCAACATCCTGTCTTACCATTTCATCATTTTCATCCTGTAAAAATCCTATAGCATCTTTGACTTTTCTTTTACTTTTGACATATCCCCAAAACCCTTTTTATTGCTTTTGACTTCTCTTGCAAGCCTTAATTCATAGTCAGCTTTAGATAATCTGATTTGTGCCCTGCAGCGTTCTGCAGACGGCATTATATTCTTCTTTAGATATGCCTCCCTCTTCTATTTATAAACATTTCTTTCTTCCTTTTTAGCATGTGTTTAAGTTCTGTGTTAATCCATCCTGGTTTCCTTAAATGTTTCCTATTCTTCCTTCTTTTCGGAATTGTTAACGATTGTGCTTTGAGAATCTCATTTTTCAAGATTTCCCATCCTTCCTGACATTTTTGTCCTTAAGGATATCCAGCCATTGGATCCCTTCAATTCTCTTTCTGAGTCCCTTAAAATCTGCCTTTCTGAAATCTAACCTTGACGTCTGAGTGTTCACAGGTCTTCCTCCTCTAGTTATCCAAAATTCTAAAATAGCATGGTCCTACCTCCTAGGGTCCCAGCCACTCTTACCTCCTCACCATCTCCTCCCTGTTTATAAGGATTAGATCCAAGGTAGCAGATCCCCTTGTTTTCTCTCCTACCTTTTGGAAGATAAGTTGTCAGCAAGAGAGGATAAAATTTCCTGACCTGTTAGTTTTGCCTGAGAGAGATTCCCAACAAATATCTGGATAGTTGAAATCTCCCATGACCACTATGTCATATTTTTTGGAGAACTTGGCCATTTGATGCATAAAGAGTTCATCCATATCTTCAGCTTGCATAGGCGGCCTGTAGTAAATGCCTACAATGGTGTCCTTTCCATTGTTCTGTCCTTGTATTCTTACCCAAACAGTTTCCACAGAACTCCCAGTCTCTGAAGTGTCAATCTCTGTGCAGATATACGCTTTTCTAACATACAATGTACACCTCCTCCTCGTTTATCAAGTCTGTTTCTTGCAGATAAGTTGTATTCTTCTAGCCTTGTATTCCAATCATGTGTATCGTCCCACCAAGTCTCAGTGATTCCAATGACATCATATCTTCTCCTGCGTTGTAGCTCCAGTTCTCCTTGTTTGTTGCCCATGCTTTGTGCATTCGTATAGAAACACTTTAGTTTGTGATTGGTTTCTCTTTCCTCCAATATTTTTATTATTTAGATTTTTTTGTCTTCGTTCTTCCTTTCCACTTCTAATAGCAGAGTTCTCAATAGATTTGTCAGGTGTATGGCTTTTTCTGGCGTTTTGCTTCCCTTCCCACATTGTTCTAGTTAAAGCTCTCCTGATGAGTGTAGCAGGCGACTTCCAAATACATGTTTTCCAGTCTTCGTAAGGTGCACCCCATCTCTAGCAAGTAGTCCATCGTATAGGTAATTCACTCCGTGATCCAGAAATCCAAATCCTTGCTGACGGCACCATCGACGTAGCCAGTTGTTCACCTGCAGAATCTTCTTCCACCTCCTTGTTCCATGGCCATCCACTGGAGGATGGAATGAGAAGACCACCTCGCTCGTCTTTCACTTTCTTACCTAAGTTTTTACAGTCACTACAGATGGTTTCCAGGTCGTTTCTTGTGGTGTCATTTGTCCCCACATGTATTAGCAGGAATGGGTGGTCATCTGTAGGTCTGAAGAGTCCTGATATCCTGTCAGTCACATCTTTAATTTTTGCACCTGGAAGACAGCACATTTCTCTTGAGGTTATATCCGGTCTGCAGATAGCGGCCTCTGTTCCTCTCAACAGGGAATCCACCATGACCACAACTCTCCGTTTCTTCTTCACAACAGTTTTCTTTCTCCATTCAGGAGGACTCTGAGGGCGTACAAGGTTGTTTGTAGGCAAAGTCTTATCCTGATGTATTTCTTCATCGTTCTCCTGTGTGAGAGCCTGGTACTGGTTCCTGAGCAGTATGGGCGCTGACTGCCTCCCGATCCTCCTGCTTCTCTGGGTCACATGCTTCCATTCCTCCTTTCTTCAGGTGCACTTCGAATTTCTTCTCTTTCTGTAACATGAAGAGATAATTCTGCTCTGTTTAAGAACTCTTCACCTTCCTTAATGGTCTTCAATGTAGATAACCTCTCTTCTAGATTTTGCAACTTTTCCTCCAACAGGGACACAAGCTGCATTTCTGGAATGTGAAGTTTGACTTCTCCACTGGTAAATCTGTGAACATGTAGCAAGAAATGCAGCTCACCACATGGCTCCTAGCCTCTTCCATGTTCTTATTGTTCAAGAGATATCAAAGCGGTGAAATATATGCCAAAATCGGCGTGCGTTTTATTGATGTCCTGCTTTCAACTGCAATGGCCAAAATCCAGTGTTCTTTGAGCTCGCGGAGACTCTTCACTTATCCCAGAAGGCACTGTGAATATGCAAATCCTCTCCTCGGGACTGTTCCCCTGGTCTGGCGCTATGTCTGGCGCCAAACCAGCACAGCTCATCACCCCAAGAACACAGTCTCCACAATAAAACATCAGGAATACTATGTCCAGTTTTGGCCGCCACATTTTAAAAAAGACATTGAAAAACTGGAGCAAGTTTGGAGAAGAGCAACCAGGATGGTGAGCGGACTGCTAAGTATGTCCTACGAGGAATGTTTAAAAGACATGGAAATGTTTAACTGCAAAAAAACAAGACTAAGAGGAAACTCAATAGCTGTCTACAAATATCTGAAGGGCTGTCACAATGTAGAAGGATCATCGTTATTCTCATGGAAACACAGGAAGCAATGGAATGAAACTGAAAGGGAGAAGATGCAGATTAGAGATTAGAAAAAACTTTTTCACAGGGTGATCAATGATTAAAACAGGTGGCCATGAGAGGTGGTGAGTTCTCCTTCAATGGAAGTCTTCAGAGGCTGGATAGACATCTGTCTGAGATGGTTTAGTGACTCCTGCATTGGACACAAGAACCCTGGAGTTCCCGATGACCCTTCAGGTCCCTTCCAACTCTAACACTCTTAGGATTCTATGGGGAGGTTTTTCGACAGCAGTGACATGGAAAATGGTCCGAGTCGAGGGGAAGATGGATGGTGCGAAATACAGGGATATTCTTAAGCAAAACATGTTTAAGTCTGTCAGTGATTTGAGACTGGGACAGAGGTCCACCTTCCAACAAGACAATGACCTAAAGCATACTGCTAAAGCAACACTCGAGTGGTGTAAGGGAAAACGTGTCAATGTTCTGGAGAGGCCGAGTCACAGCCCAGACCTTAATCCAATGGAGAATCTGTGGTCAGACGTGAAGATTGCTTGTCACCAGAGGAAACATCTAACGTGAAGGAGCTGGAGCAGTTCTGCCTTGAGGAATGGACAAAAATCCCGGTGGGCAGATGTGGAAAGTTCAGAGACTTATCCAAAGTGACTGCAGCTGTAATTGCCACAAAAGGAGGCTCTACAAAGTACTGACTTTAGGGGGGTGAGCAGTTATGCACACTGAAGTTTAAAGTTATTTTGTCCTATTTGTTTGCATCACAATAAAAAGAAAACTAAATGTTCACAGTTGTTGGCATGTTCTTCACATGAACTGATGCAAACTCTAAAAAAAACAGTGAAATTACAGGTTGTGAGGTATCAAAACATGAAAATGCCAAGGGGTGAACACTTTTGCAAGACACTGTGCATGTTTAGTCTCGGCTTCATCATTTGTGGTTAGAAATGTTGGAGGCTGGGATATTGATATTATTGTGATTTTAGGAATGTGGACACATGGTTGAGATTACATAACGCGGACCATGTGCTGACAGCTGCCTGACACTGAGTGCTCGCCCCTCATCTGCCCCTGGGCTGCACATAACACGTGGCTTGTAAATAGTGGGTGATAGATGGTGCACAGCGTCCACCCTCACAAAGCTGTGCATTTCCCTCGCTGCACAAACGCTCAGGCTTGAAGGAAGTTTGGATGGTGGTTGTTACAACTTTAGGGGGCCTGCTACATGGTTTTTGTGGATTTTTGTGACTCGCTTTCAGGCAGTTCTGCTTTGCACAAATTATTTTATTTGGATTAGTGAAAACATTGTTCATCAGGATATACTAAGACCATAAAAATTCACTTTTTTTAACAGTTGTTTAAAAACCAGATTAGATTGAAACTATATGCATTGCCCAACCAGGCGTGGATGTAATGCTCATAGACCAAGGGTTATTTATTACTTTTTATCTTCAGCGTTCCAATCTGATGTAATATTACGGATCTGTGCATAGACCTTGTTTTGGAATATGGTCGTATCTTCTGAATGGATTAATAACTGATCATTGAGTGATACATTTCAGGTTCTCACTCTAAACTCTGTTTTCTACATTTTCCCCTGGAGACTACCTACGTACATTAACCTACACTACTTGTAAATAATTTGACTTTTTTCAACCTGGTCACCCCGATCAAAAACGATACCCCAATGGTATTATATAAGTGGAGATTAGGGGCTTCTCGGTGACACACAGGGTGATCCACCGGTGAGCTAGGGCGCCAACCTCAGCAGTTAGGCAAGTGTGTCTGTAGGGTGCATATAGGGTGAGGGAGTATCGGGATCAGCTATATTGTGTCCTCACCTCAATAACTGATGGTCATTATGCCTTATCCATTTTCGGTCAGAATTTGATCTACGCCTTGTTGGCCAATGCATATGGTTTCAATCTGATCTGTTTTTTTTAAAAAAACTGTTAAATGAAAGAGAAATTTTATGGTATTAGTATATCCTGATGAGCCAGGCAGTTCTGATTGTCGTTTTGATCGTCGTCTCTTCAGAATTTCCATCTGTTTCTGATGTTGCGATGGCTGTTGCGGTAATGGTGGCCAGATGTTGGCCAGCTCTCCACAGATGCGGGTCACAGCTGAGATACAGCGTCTTCTCTCCTGCTCATATTATTTAGGAGTTTGTTGTGTGACTTTTACTCTCTTATACGAGTTCTGCAGACGTTCCATCCTTCTGGTTGGTGCCAGGTGTAGAAATTTGGGGCCTTCTGTTTGATGTTTGGTTTATCCTCCTTGTTACTCTGTTCTACATTCTGCTACTAGTCATTTTGTTTTCTTAAACCATGATTGCACCATTGGAGCGAGCGTGCCCCAAGACAGGAAACCTGGAGATAAAAGGAAGCTTCTCTTCAGTGATTTTCTGAGACCTGGAGGGAACGTGCAAATGAATATATGTGTTTTTTTTCTTCTACTGACTCCAATGGAAGCAAAACCTATTGCGGGCAGTCATCGGTCGAGGGAGCACAATTACTGCTAAGAGTAATTCCAGATTTCCTCCCTCGCCATGACCACACCAGTGGAGAGAATTCCAGAGATAATACTGTGAGGAGCTGGCCACGGACTAAAGACTGTGGAAACAGTGGGATCCACGGCTAGAATGGATGCAGACTTTTTCCAGCACTTCAATCTTGTGTTTTATTAGTGATTTTCCTGCTCGTCAGTTCATCCTCAGAAATCAGTGTTTCCATTCAGTGACAGTAAGCAGAGGAAGACGAACCGGTTAAGATGCAAGGCCAAACCCAAGATTAGTAATCAAGGAAAGCAATCAATCCATTACTCTTATTAGTGCCTCAGGGGCCTCAAGCTTTGTTCTTCCAGCCGCTAGTCCCATTATGAGGGTGAGGATAGTAGACCCAGTGGAGACGTCACCACAGGAGGTCTCACACGCAGTCCTGACTCGTTCTCAGGAAAATACCTCCACCAATGCACAGTAAACTTTGGGGTATGTTTCATAAGGCCGGGTTCAATTCCGGAAGCTCACTTGGATTATTCAGGACACTGACGAGGGAATGGAGTTGGATACACATGCTACGATCGTGGTATCAGTCGTCTGGAGGAACATAGGCTGTGATTGCAGACTAGACTGGCAGGAGACACAAAATCTGTGGGTCAACGAAAAGTTGGGAGACAGTGGGTATCGCCTGGTACGGGGGCAGTAGAACTACCAGTCCCGGGATCTTATGGACTGGGGGCATCTCATTGTGACCATCTACCTGGAGTTCCTGGACAGAAGAATCGATGTGAATACTTCTCCGTCCAATTATGACAAGAGCATTCTTAAAGTGATACCTTTATTGGCTAACCAGAAAATTATATGTTCGCAAGCTTTCAGAGCGCAGAGGCTCCTTCTTCAGGCAAGATTACATTTGGAATAATAAGAAAGACACATTAGATGCTTACTATATAGGAAATTTGTTCAAGACCTGGGAGGTGTGATGCCTTCAAAAGATAAGCAAAGGAAATCGAATTAGCATTTTCTTACAAAGGAGAGCTAGTGGGAATGTGTTCATAGCTATCTAAGCTTGCGAACATATAATTTTCTGGTTAGCCAATAAAGGTATCACTTTAAGAATGCTCTTGTCATAATTGGACGGAGAAGTATTCACATCGATTTTTCTGGCTAACATGGTACCACAATATAATTTATTATTGTACACCATGGACAGAAGAAATAAAGCTAATTGCATCGTCAACCTGCCGAGGTGATTAATACAACCCACAACCTCATGTCTTCACAAATACTTAGGCTGGGACCAAAGATTGTGTTTCTGAGCTTTCTTTTCTCTGTAAGTGACTTCACGCAACCTTGAACCTGTAGTGTTTGGAGAAAACCAAGCAGCATGTTTACAGAGCGAATCAAGTGAAGCTTCACTACACTAAGCCCAGCAAGTGGTATAGGATGAGTAGAGTGAGTCCTAAGACCTAAAAGTACTGGAAGGCCTGAGGACTGAAGAGCTAAAGTAATGGGCTGTCTATTCCACGTAGCAGTAGAACCCTTGCTGGATCTATTACCCCTTTTGAGGCCCAGGCTGAATAAAAACATGGAGGACGCATTTTCTGACATCTTTTTACAGAAAAACGAGAGGATGATCTCTTGAGAATGATAGAACTAACAGACCAGATCCAGCTTTTCATCCAAAGATAGTCTAAGGACTATGTGGACATCCTTAATCCCAGTATAAGGAGCTATACAGCAGAATACAGAGATGTTCTTTTCATAGCTAGATGTTAGACCAGGTGCTAAAGCACCAAGCTGGCAGACAAGCCACACAACCTGGACCCGCGAGGCACAGGTTGGGGACCCTGGTTATAGAGGTACACCCAACAAACCTAATAAAACCTGCAATATACATAAGTAAATACAGCATGTCAGCATCTTCCTACTTTTTAGAGTATTAATTACGGTGCCAGAGAAACCTATTTTACTAAGGAGTAACCTGTGGGGTGGGAGTTCCTTATTTCTTGGTGAAATATTGGACCGTAAAGGATCAGATCTGGAAATTCCCAGGAGGAGCCAAGGAATACATATTGAGATTGCTCAGGAGAACCAGAAGAGCTTCTGAGAGTAATTGTAGACTATTCTTCTCTTTCACAAAACTCTTGGAATTGGCACCAGGTGGTAAAATATGATTGCGAGAGACCAAGTACATCGTTGAGACCAAACATTCATTGTTGGACCCAAGGAGTAGACCTTCTCCGCCTGATGATTGTGCTGCTCAGTATAGATCTATGTCTGGTAATCTCACAATTCCTCCTGCAACTTTTATTTTCCCATTGTTACTGTCATGTCTGCTAGGATTCTGATATTCCTTTTTTTTTTCCTGAAAAGAGCATAGAACTACTAGAAGCTCTGTGAAGGTTGTAGATTTTCTAGAAATTAATTTTTCCCATGCTCCTTGAGTGAAATGATCCCCTACATGGGCCCCACACTCCTAAGGACTGGGATCTGTTGATCGAACTACAAGATCTTACTGCTTCCAGGGATGTCGGGACTGCAACGTCTACCACACGTCACTTGTACTTTCGCAAATATTTTTCCAGCTGTTTTGATAGTTCATGTATCTCTAGTGAAAACTATGCTTTCATCCAGTATATGTGGATTTTCATTTGATTTATTGATCAATACATTTGTTTTATATGGACTGTCATGAATAACAGCCGTGGGGGGGGGGTACGCGCAGATAATAATCTTTAATTTTACATAGCGCCAACATATTCCGCAGCGCTTTACAGTTTGCACCAATTATCATCACTGTCCCCAATGGGGCTCACAATCTAGATTCCCTATCAGTAAGTCTTTAGAGTGTGGGAGGAAACCGGAGAACCCGGAGGAAACCCACGTAAACACCGGGAGAACATACAAACTCCTTGCCGATGTTGTCCTTGGTGGGATTTGAACCCAGGACTCCAGCGCTGCAAGTCTGCAGTGCTAACCACTGAGCCACCATGCTGCCCGGTATTCCCGGTGATTCCACCACTGTTACCACTTTGTCAGAAATGACACTGGAGAGATCAGAAAAATCCCACAGCTGCCACCAGTTTGTCACAGAAAAGAAACTCTGCGGCTTCCAATTGTCAGGACAATAAAGCAATTGAGTAACGGACGAGGCTGCTTCTACTACTAGGCCGGTTACTGGGGAATTCACAGCGAGTGTATGGTATATACACCTCCGATTCCAATGCATTGAATGTATATATACCCCGGAACCACCACTGCCAACTCCACAATAATAAAAAGAACTACTAACTGCCACCACAATCATTTATACAGGATGATTGGGACACCTGTTACAGGTAACTTATGGGTTCAGGGGTGCGGTTTACAGAATAAAAGGAATAAAACTACCGTATATAATCGAGTATAAGCCGACCCCCCTAATTTTGCTACAAAAAAATTCGGAAAACTTATTGACTCTTGTATAAGCCTAGCGTGGGAACTGCAGCAGCTACTGGTAAATTTCAAAAATAAAAATAGATGCCAATAAGAGCAAAATTAATTGAGACATCAGTAGGTTAAATGTTTTTGAATATCCATATTGAATCAGGAGCCCCATATAATCTCCATACAGTTCATGATGGCCTCATAAGATCCTCCATACAAAATACGCCTAATATAATGCTGCACAAAGGTTAATAATGGCCCCATAAGATGCTCCATAGAATAATATGCCCCATATGCTGTTCCATAAAGGTTATGGCCCCATGAGATGCCCCATAGAATAGGCCCCATATGCTGCTCCATTATTGTTATGGTCCCATAGAATATGCCCCCATATGCTGCTCCATAAATGTTATGGCCCCATAAGATGCCCCATAGAATATGCCCCCATATGCTGCTCCATAAAGTTTATGGCCCCATAGAATATGCCCCCATATGCTGCTCCAGAAAGGTTATGACCCCATAAAATATGCCGCATAATGCTGCTCCATAACGGTTATGGCCCATAAGATGCCCCATAGAATACCCCCATATGCTGCTCCATAAATGTTATGCCCCCATATGATGTTCCATAGATTATGGCCCCATATGCTGCTGCTGCTGCTGTGCATAAAATAAAAAAAATGACATGCTCACCTCTCATCGCTGGGGGCCAGGTGCCGGTGTCCTGAGCAGGCGGGGACACCGGCGCGCTATGAGTGACAGGTGCTGGTGTCACCGCTGGCTCAGGTCCTCGGCATCTGCGATATTCACTTGTCCCCGTTCCACTGCCGCGTGCCGCTGTGTCTTTCGGGTCGGTCCTCTGGTTGTCAATGTTCAGGCAGAGGGCGTGGCGCGCACTATCCACGTCATCGCGCCCTCTGACCTGAACATCACAGCCAGGGGACGCGAGGACAGAGCGGCGTGCAGCGGTGAAACGGGGACAGGTGAATATAGCATGGCTCCCCCCATCCTTCCCGTCATACTCACCCCCTCCTGGCGCGGTCTCTGCAGCCCCTGTGCCTCCCATTGTCACTGGCGCCGCAGCTCTTCATTCCTTCAGCGGTCACGTGGTACCGCTCATTAAAGTCATGAATATGTGCATATTCATGACCTTAATGAGTGGTACCACATTACCGCTGAACACAGGCACCGGAGACCGTGGGAGAAGAGCAGGGGCTGCAGAGACCGCGCGAGGAGGGGGTGAGTATATAGGACAGCTGCGCTCCCCCCCGCCGACCCCCTGGTATATGACTCGAGTATAAGCCGAGAGGGGCACTTTCAGCCCTAAAAAATGGGCTTATACGAGTATATACGGTATTCATTTTATAAATTTAATCCAAAAAGGTAGGCAGTAGTGATGAGCGAGTATGCTCGTTGCTCGGGTGTCCTCCCGAGTATTTGGGAGTGCTCGGAGATTTCGTTTTTGTCGCCGCAGCTGCATTATTTGCGACTACTAGACAGCCTGAATACATGTGGGGGTTCCCTAACAAACAGGCAATCCTCACATGTTTTCCAGTCTGTCTAGTAGTCGCAAATCACGCAACTGCGGCGACAAAAACTAAATCTCTGGAGCACTCCCAAATACTCGGGAGGACACCCGAGCAACGAGCATACTCGCTCATCACTAGTAGGCAGTGTTTATAAAAAAATATACAAAAATGATTCAATATGGGAACAAAACAATAACACATATACAATTACCTAAAATAAAAAGGAATAACATGGCTCAGAGCTTAGCGGAGGCAGGCACTCGCCCCAAACCCAAATTCTGCTTTTTATTAGCTTCAGGTTAGCTCTCATACCTTCCCTTGATGAACTCATGTGGAGGCTGTTTGTGGGATGTGCTAGGTCTGTCAGAATTTTATGAGATCGTCAACTTATAAGATATCTTCACCCCTGCAGGTCCCAGGCGATAGATATTGTCTTCATATTTCTTATCGTGATTTTACCTTTACATAGTGGTCAAACATTTCCTGTATAGCATCATCCATTGTCTGTTATGAAGTTGGAGGGGTTCTGCCAGACTTAGTGATGTGAGTGGATGCGTTATGTTCATCCTTTGCTATGACACCGAAAATATTTTTCCCATAATTATCAGATCAATGCATACTCCAATATTCATCACTGACCGCTGTCTCCAACGGGTCTGCGGTAACTCCTTTGAACAAAGGAAGTTTATGCCTCTTTGAAAAGGAATCCGCATTTTGGTAGGCCTTCCTGATTTAAGTGTCTGATCACTGCAGGAGGCTGCTACTTCAATGGCGATGGAGGTGTTAGCTGTGTTTCCCTCTTCCCCTGTTATAATTAGTTTTTCTCACTTCTCCATATGTTTAATGTGAGGGGGATATGTCCACTTTTCTGGAGATGTCTGTATGAATTATATTTTTTCTCTGACATGGACTGAGAGTCCCAATTCAACCAGTTCATGGAATATCTTAGTGGTTCTAATAACAATAACATGTAATTCACAAGTTAGTTTGGAGACATTATCCCAGAGTTTCTGTTGTTTTGATAATAATTGATTATAGAATTGTCACTATGAACTATGAAAAAGCTTCCACTACCAATTCTCTTCTGCATAGCAACCAGCACATCCTCCACATATCTGAAGCTCCATCCAGTATATTCAGTTCATAAGATTATGCCGCATTAATGGCGGTGATGGTTTTTGTAAACGGGCAACAGAATTAACAGAGAGATTAACACAGTGAGGTTATCGGAGTGAGATCTCAATGAGGCCCCTGATCGAGCAAGTAAAATAAAGTCTATAAAGTGTAAGCGGTTCCAAAAAAGGAAAGAAAACTTTTTTTTCTCATTTAGGCACAGCCCTCTTAATGCGGTTATTAGTTCACCTACGTATAAAAATTGGCACCTTATTGAAAATGAGTCAGACTTAAAGGGGTGGTCCAGTCTAAATCGATAAATGTGAAGTCAATCTGTTTGTTAAACTTTATTTTTATCATTACTTGGTTTGGGAATTTGATCTGGTGACCTTTTGCTCCGCGGTTGGTTCCCCTGTCTGCTGGACTATTGCCCTTTCTTCCCTGTCCAAATGCTGATGGTTTGTATGGCTTTGTTCTCGCTTCTTGGTTTGCTCCTCTCCAGTTGTTTCTCATTTTCCTATTTTGACTTGCCCTATCACATTCTGGGATGGGTTTTATATGTTCACCCTTCACTGTACTTCCTTGCTGGCTATACCTCTAGTTGGACTTAGGCTTAGGAGTTCTAGCCCTTCAGCTAAGGGGTTTACCTTGCTGGGTAAACTCCAGTTGCATTCCTGCAGTGAGTCTGTTTGCTCTCCTTTCCAGCACTTTTTCTTTTTACCACTGTTAGGCTTCTGTGAGATTATACCTGTTTATTTTGGTTTGTTTCTCCTTAGTTTTCCCTCTCTCTACATTATATGAACATGTTTTAGTTTCTCTCCCTGGGTTTTATCTTTCTTCACACTTTCCTGTCCCCTTGTTGGCAGTGTGTTGTGGCCTCCCCTCTGGTTCCTCAGGAGGTACAAGAAACCCCTCAATGGCCTATTAGGGAGCCAGGTCCGAGGTTGGGTTTCTAGTTGTGCGGCTATGGCCTTTCTAGTCTGTACAGGCACCAGTTGGGTGAGGGAGTGGTGTCTCCTTGTGGTTGAACCACCCTTTGCTTGTTACCTGTGTGTGACTGTATACACATTCATAACAATGTTTAATATTGTCTGCAGTGACCTTCCTCTTCGAGTTGCAACCATGGCATCCAGTAACCGCACATATTAGAGGAGCGTGCCGATGCCATGTCGCCATTAGGCCCGATGACGTGCCACTGCCTTTTAGATGCCACGTCACATGACTGTTAGTTATAGGAAACGTGATTACACTTCTAGGGCGAGTGCCACATATTCTTCTACCGAAAAGCTTCCAGCGAAGACTTACATCTAAATATTTCTATCCTGCAGTGCAGGGGATTAAAGATTTGGGGGCTTCTAGTCCATCTCAGGATTTGTAATGGAAGAGGTGAGTGTGAATCTGTGCCCATGATGCGGCTTTCCTAATAAAACAGCTGTTACTCCTTAATATATGCTGTCCTCCCTTTTCTTGTGGCTGAAAGAAAGGCGTAGCTAGGGGTTTTGGTTCAGGAGTGCAAAACTAAGTGGGCCCCTAACCAGGTAACCCTGATTACAACTATGGTGGTGCGCCCTATTAGCGGATGTAGGAGACCCTCAACAGATGACCGCGCTGTTACTGAATATAGTCTCTATACAATGACCAGCACTGATATTACCGCCATATTGTGGTAGTTACCAGTCCTGCAGAACATGTAAGAAATCACAGCACAGTTATAGATGGTGACTTACCGCTGACGTTCTTTCTGATGGAGTCGTCACTTTTCCCGTCTTTTCCATCTGTCCCAGACCGACATGATGACTTCTCCAGCCAGGACTCATCTGCAGAGATTAGAGCACAGACACATCTGACTTCTCACATTGCCCTATAAATAGTAAAAGAAACCGCTAAAATATAGTAATGCCGGGTGCTAGTGCCCTAAACAAAAGTGCTCACATTTTGCCCCCTAGAAAGTAATAATGCCCACTGTGTGCCCCTTTGACAGTCACAATAACTTTAGTGTCCCTATAACAATAAGTACCCACTTAACATTTAATAATGTCCAGATTTTCTCCCCTGTACATCTCCCCTCTACACTGTATGATGCTCCCCTATACACAGTATAATGCCCCAATGCAGTATACTGACCCCTTAGTATACGCCAAAGTGATGGCTCAAACACTGTACAAAGACCGCAAAATAGCTCCCAAGCTGTATGATGGACCCGTAAATAGCCTCCTTATAGTATAATGCACTCCCCATAGAACTCTATATAGTATAATGCACTTTCCATAGGTCTCCATATAGAATTATGCACTCCCTATAAACATTCATAGAATATAATGCACTCCTCATAGGCCTCCATATAGTATAAGCCACTCCTCATAGTCCTCCATATAGTATAATGCACTTCCCATAGTCCTCCATATAGTATAATGCACTTCCCATAGGCCTCCATATATTATAAGGCACTCCTCATAGTCCTCTATATAGTATAATGCACAGCCCATAGTCCTCCATATAGTATAATGCACTCCCAATAGGCCTTCATAGAATATAATGCACTCCTCATAGGCCTCTATATAGTATAATGCACTCCCAATAGGCCTTCATAGAATATAAATGCACTCCCCATATGCCTCCATATAGTATAATGCACTTCCCATAGTCCTCCATATAGTATAATGCACTTCCCATAGGCCTCCATATATTATAAGGCACTCCTCATAGTCCTCTATATAGTATAATGCACAGCCCATAGTCCTCCATATAGTATAATGCACTCCCAATAGGCCTTCATAGAATATAATGCACTCCTCATAGGCCTCTATATAGTATAATGCACTCCCAATAGGCCTTCATAGAATATAAATGCACTCCCCATATGCCTCCATATAGTATAATGCACTTCCTATATGCCTCCATATAGTATAATGCACTTCCCATAGGCCTCCATATAGTATAATGCACTTCCTATATGCCTCCATATAGTATAATGCACTTCCCATAGGCCTCCATTTAGTATAATGCACTTCCCATAGCCTTCTATATTGTGTAATGCACTCCCTATATGCCTCCTATAGTATAATGCACTTGCTATTTGCCTCCATATAGAATAAGGCACACCCTATAGACCTCCATATAGTATAATGCACTTCCCATAGGCTTCTATATAGTGTAATGCACTCCCTATATGCTTTCTATAGTATAATGCACTTCCCATAGGCCTCCATATAGCATAATGCACTTCCCATAGGCTTCTATATAGTGTAATGCACTCCCTATATGCCTCATATAGTATAATGCACTTGCTATTTGCCTCCATATAGAATAAGGCACACCCCATAGGCCTTCATATAGTATAATGCACTCCCCATAGTCCGCTATATAATATAATGCACTCCCCATAGTCCGCTATATAATATAATGCACTCCCCATAGTCCTCCATGTAATCACTGGGCTGCTTGCTGTACTTTTGATAATCACAGTTTTATCAGCTGGAGAAAAATATTTTACATTTGAGAGTCCTGAAGTTATCAAGACTTCTCAGATCTCTTCTATAACAAAATCTGAAGAGTCTCGTATTTAAAAACGTAAAAATATATATTTTTCCTGTATCAGCAGGAGATTACCTCTAGAAGAGAAAATATTCCAGCGTCCAAATCTTCATACAAACACTATTGAGAAAGCATCGGGGGTCCAGAACTGGCTCCAACAAGCAAACGCGTTTCAGACTGCAGTCTGTAGTCAGCGTCTAATACTGTGAATTGGTGAGCGTCTTATGTCATATCCAGAAATATACATGATCCAACAGAATCAATCACGGAAAAGGAAAAATCAGGGCAAAAAAGGAACAGGACCAATCACGGAAAAAAAGAACAATCAATCATGGAAAAGGAACAGGACTAATCATGGTAGATCTACTCCCTACAGACTAGATCGCCTTCGGCCTAAATTTTAGGCAGTACATCATCTACCTCTACGAATAAATGCTTCTCTTTTCCCTATATTAATATATACTTCATATATTTTTTTTCTATCTCGGGATATTACTATTATGCCTTTCATGTCTTAATACATTTGTGTTATTAACCTATTTTTCATGGGCCATGCCCTTCCCTTTCCATGACAGATCCTGTTCCTTTTCCCTGATTGGTCCTGTTTTTCTTTTCCATGATTGGTCCTATTTTTCTTTTCCGTGATCGGTCCTGGTAATTTTTCCTGATTGGTCCTTTTCCTTTTCCATGATTGGTCTTGTAACCTTTTCCCTGAGTGACCCTGTTCCTTTTTCCTGATTGGTCTGGACTCCTGTTCCTTTTCTGTGATTGGTCTTGTTCCTTTTCCCTGAATGACCCGGTTCCTTTTCTGTGATTGGTCCTGTTTTTTCTCTGATTGGTCAAGTCTCTTTTCTCTGATTGGTCCTGTTCCTTTTCTGTAATTGGTCCTGTTCCTTTTCCGTGATTGGTCCTTTTTTTCTGTGATTGGTCCTGTTCCTTTTCCATGATTGGTCCTGTTTCTTTTCCATGATTGGTCCTGTTTCTTTTCTCTGATTCGTCCTGTTCCTTTTCCCTGATTCGTCCTGTTCCTTTTCCCTGATTCGGATTCCTGTTTCTTTTCTCTAATTCATCCTGTTCCTTTTCTGTAATTGGTCCTGTTCCTTTTCCGTGATTGGTCCTGTTCCTTTTCCCTGATTGGTCCTGTTTCTTTTCTCTGATTGGTCCTGTTCCTTTTCCCAGATTGGTCCTGTTCCTTTTCCATGATCGGTCCCGTTTTTCTTTTCCCTGATTGGTCCTGTTTCTTTTCTCTGATTCGTCTGTTCCTTTACCCTGATTCGTCCTGTTCCTTTTCCCTGATTGGTCCCATTTTTCTTTTCCCTGATTGGTCCTGTTTCTTTTCTCTGATGCGTCCTGTTCCTTTTCCCTGATTGGTCCTGTTGGATCATGTACATTTCAGGATATGACATAATTCACAGTATTACATGCTATGACTAAAGACATCGGTCTGTAAGGCGTTACTGGACCCATGATTTTTTAGGAAGATTTGGATGTTGGAATATTTTTTCTCCGATTGTTTACTGCGGTGCCGCAAGTTTCCATACATCGATCCTTCATATATGGGTGAGCTGATATTTTTCTCCTCCCTTTTCTTCATTATCACTAGCAGATTGGTAAACCTGCTGCCATGTGGTCCTCCATAGTCATGTGGTCTGTATACTCTTGCCCCCACCACTGACTGGCAGCTTTCTGCCTATGCACAGTGTACACAGTGCTGTCATACAGAGCGCCGCATTTAGAGAATTGCTATTTCTGCACCAGAGAAAACGGATTTTACGAAAACTGCAGCAAGCAGCCCCGTAAGTTGCACATTGCTGGAATCAGGGTCTCTGTCTCTACATCATGCTGCTCTCATATGGGGCTGCAAAATCCTGCTGACAGATTCCAAGTCCTTCAGACATATCGAGTCAGCTGAATCTAACTCTGGATAGGGTTTGGAAGTAAAAGGTCGGCCGTTTGAACTTTATCTGAACATTTTTGTCTCCTCGGGGAGTGTCCACAAGTCTTCTACTTTGCCCTGGTCCTGCTCAGAGGATTAATGGGGTCTTCTGTCTCTCTCTCTACTGATCTTCAGGGCTTCACTTGTCAATGGGCCAGCTCCAGCCCCACAAATCCCTGGTCAAATAATTGTTTTAGTTGGTGGAGATCTGGACTCGTTTTAGGTGAAATGTTATCCTTCGTGTTATTAATGGGATCGTGCGAACATCAACCCTAAGCCATTGTAATCTGCAAGAATTTGGATAAAATTCTAACTTCAGGTTCAAAAAACCATGGCCTTCAGTGGGACCACCAGCAGCAGTGGGGGCGACCACTGTGGACGGCAGTACCTCTATAGAAATGGACACTGGAGAGGCCGTCATACACCCTCATTCTCCACCGTCCTCCATGAAGATTTGGAGGACTTCGTTTACAAGTGGGACCACTCTTGCAGGTTGGGGTCACTCTGGGGCGTGGGGGTCATCCGAGCACCTCTGTTTCTGGGTAGCACATTTGTAAGGATATGAGCTTCCCTCACACTCCATTATTGTGGACCCCCGCCGCCAGCGCAGCTCTTGACTCCGGACAGAATAGCTGAAGGCCTCCTCGCCATCGCCGAGTGCAGGCCGCTCATGTGCCACAATGCTTATCTTGTGCTATTTATACAGTTTTGTGCATGTTGGGCAAATGTCCCATTCATAATCATCAACGCCAACTACAATAAATTCTCAAGAGCGATTCTCGTAAACTTATATTAATGATCAACATTTATGGCTGGAAGTGATTGATGGTATCATCCAGTTACTCCTCTCCTGCCAAAGAACTCATGAAGAAGAGGTACGGTGCGGCACCAGCTTTGGACCCTTCAATCTCTCTGAATAGGTCCAGTTGCTACATACAAAAAAGTGTATGTGGGTTTTATCTGTTACAGTGTCTTGAAAAAGTTTTCATACCCATGACATTTTCCACATTATTTTTCTGTGACACCAAGGCAAAGTAGCAAGTATTTGTGAAGTGTAAAGGAAATGATACAGGGTTTTCTAATTATTTAAAAAAAATATATAAATCTGGAAATTGTGAGGTGCATTTGTATTCAACCCCCTTGTAGTCTGATACCCCTAAATAAAACCCTGACCAATCACCTCCAGAAGCCACAAAATTAGTGCATTGCGTCCACCGTTATCAGAGGTTTGTGTGAGAACATTAGGTATCAGAGGCATCAGAGGTATCAGAGGCCTCAGAGGTTTGTGTGAGAACATTAGGTATCAAACCGCATCTTGGAAACCAAGGATCCCACCAGACAGGTCAAGGATAAAGCTGTGGAGAAGAGGGTAGCAGGGTTAGGCTATAACAAATAGCCAAAGTTCTGAACATCTCACGGAGCATCAATCCATCATCCAAACATGGAAGGAGAATGGAACAACTGCAAAACTACCAAGACACAGTGTTCCACCTAACCTGACATCCCAAGTAAGGAGCGCAGTAATTAGAGATGCAGTCTAGAGGCCCATGATCACTGCGAAGCAGCAGAAGAGATCCACAGCTCAGGGTAGAGAATCTATCCACAGGACAAATCTGCCCTTTATGGAAGAGTGGCAAGAAGAAAGAAATTAGAAGTTCCATGTAGGGAACACAGTGAGCATGTAGAAGAAGGGGCTCTGGTCAGATGAGGCCAAAAGAGAACTGTTTGGGCTTAATGCAAACACTGTGTCTAAAACTGAACATATCCCTGAAAATACCATCATCACCGTCACACATGGTGGTGGCAGCATCACGCTGTATGGAAGCTTTTCTTCAGCAGGGGCAGGGAAGCTGGTCAGAGGTGATGGGAAATGGATGGAGCTAAATACAAGGCAATCCTGGAGGGAAACCTGTTAGAGGCTGTAAGAGACTTGAGACTGGGGTGTAGGTTAACCTTCCAGCAGGACAATAACCCTCATCATTCTGCCAGAGCTACAATGGCCAAAATGTGAAAATTCCTGCTCACATTCACCTCCGTAGAATCTCACTGAGCAAGAGCAAGTGTGCCTAGAAAAAGGGGCAAAATGTCTCCTCTAAATGTGCAAAGCTGGAGAGACAGACCCATAAGTTTCTCTCCAGCATGTTGTGCTGAGAGTAAATCAGCAGCTACCAGGGTCTGAGTTGGGGTGTGTGTGTGTTTAAGAGATGGGCAAGATGCCTACTCACCATATCTCCACCTCAAGGGTGTGGCTGGAAGGAGTTAAATGTCCAGCAACTGTTTTTTTCTGTCTGGTTTGGAGGAAGGAAGGCTCCAGGCTGACGCTCCGATGGGGGTTGCAGTATGTTTGTCCCAGAAGGCTGGAGCCCTATTGGGAAGTACTTTGTATGGACTTTTTATTTTCGTTTGTGCCAAAAAGGCTGTTTTCTGTTACTATTTTGGCTTTATGGTTTATGAAAATATAAACCACCCAGAGACTTTAATATAAAGTGTTCCTGTGTCTACCTCGGGAAGAGGCTAAGTGAGCTGACTTGCCACAAGTGGTGTTTCGAATGCGGGTAACGTTCCAGGAATACGGGTAGCAGCTGTGGACAAATCATATGTCCTGTGTGAAGGCGGCTACACAGATGAAACAACGGTCAGACAAAATGGAGGAGCTGATCAAGCACCTGATCCTGAGCCAACAGCAGCAACACCAACAGCATCGAGAGAAGCAGCACCGTGAGCAGCAGCAGATACATCAGGAGACAAATAAACTCCTGATGCAACAGATTCAACAGCAGCAAAGGCAGATGGAACTCCTGATGGGAGATGTCCACAGCAGAGAAACCGCCCCTCCTCCACATCAAGGTGATGACTCGTACGTCTGGAAAGCACTAAGACGAGTCATGCAAAAGACGCCAGGGATGTTATAGATTTGTTTTTGACTGTTTCAAATAGGTTGTGGAGAGAGCGAGGCTGCCCCCAGAGCAGTGGGTGGAGGTGCTGGCCCCCTATCTGATAGGTGAACCTCAAAAAGCTTATTTTGATTTCGCCTTACAGGGGTCACTATGTCTGTTAGAGCCCAAAGGGTTCATCACTGGGCATGTTGTGTTGACAAACCTCCCCACTCTCAGGTGGGGTACTTGTTGCATTTGGTCAAGAAATGGTTGCAGCCGGAGTCATCCACTCCAGCCCAGATGGTCGAGCGGATGGTCATGGACAGATTTATTCACTCCTTCCCCTGGTCAGTGCAGACTTGGGTTGCCCAGGGAGACCCCAGAATGCTGACGACCTGGTTGGCCTTGTAGAAAGATGTCAGGTGGTTGAGCGATCCCTAATAGTGATGAGCGAGTATACTCGTTACTCGGGTTTTCCCCGAGCAGCTCGGGTGATCTCCGAGTATTTAGAAGTGCTCGGAGATTTACAGTACTTTCTGTTGCCGTAGCTGCATGATTTGCGGCTATTTGACAGGCTGAATACATGTGGGGATTCCCTAACAAACAGGGAATCCTCACATGTATTCAAGCTGTCCAGCAGTCATAAATCTTGCAGCTGCGGCAACAGAAACTAAATCTCCGAGCACTTATAAATACTTGGACACCACCCGAGCTGCTGGGGAAAACCCGAGCAACGAGTATACTCGCTCATCACTAATCCCTAAGGAAGCTAGAGGGTGGGGCATCTCCATACTGGAGTACTCAGCGGGAGACCGAGTCCCAAAAGAAGGGTAGTAGAGCCACTACTGGGGGAAGTCCTAGATCTAATACTAAGGAGTCGCTGAGGGGTTGCAAAAGGCTGATGGTAAAGGTGAGGCGCTCTTCGTACTATGCCTATCCCGCCTGTAGTATGGACTATCAGCCGGGGGAAGGGCTGCAGTCATGTCCTGTGACAATAAACGCAGTACTGGTGTCAAGACTCTTGGACTCAGGGAGTTTGGTGACCCTGATAAGGGCCACACTCCCCCACCAGTTGATTTCAGGCAAACGTGGGCATCCACTGTATCCACGGGGACGCCAAAGTCTGCCCGATCTCCAGAGTATCAATAAATACGAGTCGTGGTACGGAGTCCCATGAGGTCGAGGTAGTCAGAGACTTACTACACTCCGTGAGAATCGGGCGGGACTTCAGCTTGTTCTCCGGCTTGTGGGGAAAGGCAGGGGTGCAAAGTGAGTCAGACAGGAGCCAGCTCAAACCTGAGGAATCCCCATCGCAGTCGGAGGTGGAGGAGTTCCCCTTGTGTGTCCTAGCTAGTGATGACCAAATGACCAGTAAGGCCGAGGTTCATGAACTGGGGGTTTCTGGGGAAGATCTTGGGACTGCTGAAATGCGGGATCTTACCCTAAAAGGGGCATTTGAAAATGTGTCTGTGCTCGATGGAGTTGCTCAAGAGTGGCGAGGCTGACACCAGGTACCACACATTGCAGTCAATGGTGAGTTATTGTATCGGGAGACCACACTGAGGGGAGGGGAGCAGCTGTTGGTTCCAGGAGCCTACCGGCAGAGGGTTTAAGACATGGCCCATTCGCATGTTTTGGGGGGGGACATCTGGAGGTAGAGAAAACGCAGGAGAGAATAATGCAGAGGTTCTATTGGCCAGGATGTTACTGGGAGATCCTGAATTATTGAAGGTAGTGCCCCACCTGCCAGATATCTGCTTCCTATACTCACTTCCGAAGTCCCCTAGTCCCATTACCTGTCTTAAAGTTCCCATTTGAGAGCATTGCCATGGACCTAGTAGGTCAACTAGTTAAGTCTGCACAAAGGCATCAATATTGCCTAGTGGTAATGGAATATGCGACCCCGTACCCTGAAGCAGTACCACTAAGGAACTCTTCGGCCAAAAGTATTGCCCGGGAACTTGTCCATATGTTTACTAGGACGGGCCTGCCGAAGGAGATTTTGACAGACCAGGGAACCCCCTTCATAAGCAAGGTAATGAAGGAACTGTGTAAGGTTTCCAGATTGCCCAGCTGTGAACCTCTGTTTACCATCTGCAGACAGATGGTCTAGTAGAGTGCTTCAATAAAACCTTAAAGGCCATGCTCAAGAAGGTCATTGAGGACTGTCGAGACTGGGACCATCTGCTTCCGTTTCTGCTCTTCTGCATCAGAGAAGTTCCTCAAGCCTCCACTGGCTTCAAGCCCAGGTGAGATCAGGAATTGCTGGAAACCCCTTGCCTGGGAGCCAGTCCAAAAGCCACAGTGGATGCTGTTAGAATTGCAGCGACTTGAACGCTGGCCCAGAGGCAACAGTGTCGGGAGCTGTTGCAGCGGAAACAAGACCTGATCTCGGAGATTCCAGGGTGTACACAGGTGGTGAAGCATGACGTGTTGACAGAACCGCATATAAGGCCGGGGTAACACTTGCGAGTGTGATGCAAGAAACTCACACGAGTCACTCGCATCAATACCCGGTACTGCCGACACTCGGACCGGAGCGTTCAGCTACATAGAAATACATGCAGCCGCACACTGTGTGACCCCGGCCTAAAGGTGAACCTCAAGCCCTATAGAATTCCCGAAGCGTGTCGGGAGGTGATATAAAATGAGGTAAAGAGGATGTTACACCTCAGGGTGATAGAGGAGTCAAAGAGTGGATGGTCGAGTCCCATCATTCTCGTATACCGTAGCTAACCTTGATGACATTGTGGTTTTCAGCCCTGACTGGGCTAGTCATCTGCCAAAGGTACAGGTACATCTGTCAAAGGTATATAACTACTATAATACTGCCCCTATGTACAAGAATATAACTACTATAATACTGCCCCCTATAAGAATATAACTACTACAATACTGCTCCTATGTGTAAGAATATAACTACTATAATACTGTCCCTATGTACAAGAATATAACTACTATAATACTGTCCCTATGTACAAGAATATAACTACTATAATACTGTCCCTATGTACAAGAATATAACTACTATAATACTGCCCCCTATGTACAAGAATATAACTACTATAATACTGCCCCCTATGTAAAAAATATAACTACTATAATACTGCTCCTATGTGCAAGAATATAAACTACTATAATACTGTCCCTATGTACAAGAAAATATAACTACTATAATACTGTCCCTATGTACAAGAATATAACTACTATAATACTGCCCCCTATGTACAAGAATATAACTACTATAATACTGCCCCTATGTAGAAGAATATAACTACTATAATACTGCCTCTATGTACAAGAATATAACTACTATAATACTGTTCCCTATGTACAAGAATATAACTACTATAATACTGCTCCTATGTACAAGAATATAACTACTATAATACTGCCCCTATGTACAAGAATATAACTACTATAATACTGCTCCCTATGTACAAGAATATAACTACTATAATACTGCTCCTATGTACAAGAATATAACTACTATAATACTACTCCTTATGTACAAGAATATAACTACTATAATACTGCTCCCTATGTTCTGGAAAGTACTATTATACCGCCTGTATGGCTAAGTCTTACACAGATGAATCTTCTTGTAGATGGGAGAAGTCATTGTGGCACCATGAAGTAGAAGACAAACTATGGCACATGTGGAGAAACCATATAAAAGTTTATTTGTGATTGCAGGCAGCTGGAGGCAGATTTCTGTTACTATCAATCATGTAGAAAGGTTGCATCAATAAAAAAAAAAAAACATTACAAACAGCCCTTATTTTAGGTAAAAAAAAAAATTCTTTACCCCCCTCAGCTCCACCATCCATGAGAAGTCACATCCTCCAGCCATGCTCATCCCCACATGCCACAGGTCTGCCCCTCAACACCAGGCGTCATGCAGCATATCCTTCACCCTTCCAGAAGTTGCCTCTGTGGGGGGCCATGTGAACCACAAGACCACAGAAAGAGCTCGACATACAAAGCACCAAACCATCTGCAACTGATGGGGAAGCAGAGGAAACGGATTGCACCAACACATCCAATCTGATGGCAGAGACTCCTCGTAGGGACGAACACATTCAAGCCGTGTAATCAGTGATGTGGGCCATTATATTCTACCCAGTTGGATAGAGTCACGGAGCTCATCATTCAGACCAATGTGACAAGAGGCACTATGTGATCTATTCCAAGATTTCTCCTGAGAAGCGATGGACACGTAGAAGGCCATCATCTCAAGTAATACTGTCATTGTATACCTTGTGCTCCTTATCACATCTCATGAAAAATCCGGGTCCTACCACGCAGTCTGAGGCACAGGAACGCCCAGAAAACACACGAAAGAGGAGAAGAGTGGACACCAAAGACTGAGAAATTAAAGCTGAAATCTGATCCACAACACCATACATCACTCCGGGCACACAGCGTGGACCAGGCAGTCTGATCGGAACCATACAACTGCTACTAAAGCGGTACAAGGGGAGGAACAGGAAATGACTACCTCTACAATCAGCCTGACGAGAGGAACAGGAATGTGATCTCATAACAAGACACTCAGCCTGACGAGAGGAACAGAAAACCAATCCCATAACGACACTCAGCCTGACGAGAGGAACAGCAAACCGATCCCATAAGGACACTCAGCCTGACAAGAGGAACAGCAAACCGACCTCATAAGGACACCCAGCCTGACGAGAGGAACAGCAAACCAATCCCATAAGGACACTCAGCCTGACGAGAGGAACAGAAAACCAATCCCATAACGACACTCAGCCTGACGAGAGGAACAGCAAACCGATCCCATAAGGACACTCAGCCTGACAAGAGGAACAGCAAACCGACCTCATAAGGACACTCAGCCTGACGAGAGGAACAGCAAACCAATCCCATAAGGACACTCAGCCTGACGAGAGGAACAGAAAACCAATCCCATAACGACACTCAGCCTGACGAGAGGAACAGCAAACCGATCCCATAAGGACACTCAGCCTGACAAGAGGAACAGCAAACCGACCTCATAAGGACACTCAACCTGACGAGAGGAACAGCAAACCAATCCCATAAGGACACTCAGCCTGACGAGAGGAACAGAAAACCAATCCCATAACGACACTCAGCCTGACGAGAGGAACAGCAAACTGATCCCATAAGGACACTCAGCCTGACAAGAGGAACAGCAAACCGACCTCATAAGGACACTCAGCCTGACGAGAGGAACAGCAAACCAATCCCATAAGGACACTCAGCCTGACGAGAGGAACAGAGAACCAATCCCATAACGACACTCAGCCTGACGAGAGGAACAGCAAACCGATCCCATAAGGACACTCAGCCTGACGAGAGGAACAGCAAACCGACCTCATAAGGACACTCAGCCTGACGAGAGGAACAGCAAACCAATCCCATAAGGACACTCAGCCTGACGAGAGGAACAGCAAACCGATCACATAAGGACACTCAGCCTGACGAGAGGAACAGCAAACCAATCCCATAACGACACTCAGCCTGACGAGAGGAACAGCAAACCGATCTCATAAGGACACTCAGCCTGACGAGAGGAACAGCAAACCAATCCCATAACGACACTCAGCCTGACGAGAGGAACAGCAAACCGATCACATAAGGACACTCAGCCTGACGAGAGGAACAGCAAACCAATCCCATAACGACACTCAGCCTGACGAGAGGAACAGCAAACCGATCCCATAAGGACACTCAGCTTGACGAGAGGAACAGCACACCGATCCCATAAGGACACTCAGCCTGACGAGAGGAACAGCAAACCGATCCTATAAGGACACTCAGCCTGACGAGAGGAACAGCAAACCGATCCTATAAGGACACTCAGCCTGACGAGAGGAACAGCAAACCAATCCCATAACGACACTCAGCCTGACGAGAGGAACAGCAAACCGACCTCATAAGGACACTCAGCCTGACGAGAGGAAGAGGAAACCAATCCCATCACAAGAAGCAGCCAGACGACAGGAAGAGGAAAACGATCCCATCACAACAAGAAGCCAGACGAGAGGAAGAGGAAACCGATCCCATAAGGACACTCAGCCTGACGAGAGAAACAGCAAACCGATCCCATCACAACAAGCAGCCAGACGAGAGGAACAGCAAACCGATCCCATAAGGACACTCAGCCTGACGAGAGGAACAGCAAACCGATCCCATAAGGACACTCAGCCTGACGAGAGGAACAGCAAACAGATCCCACAACGACACTCAGCCCGACGAGAGGAACAGCAAACCGATCCCATCACAACAAGCAGCCAGACGAGAGGAAGAGGAAACCGATCCCATAAGGACACTCAGCCTGACGAGAGGAACAGAAAACCGATCTCATAAGGACACTCAGCCAGACGAGGAACAGGAAACCGATCCCATCACAACAAGCAGCCAGACGAGAGGAACAGCAAACCGTTCCCATAAGGACATTCAGCCTGACGAGAGGAACAGCAAACCGATCCCATAAGGACACTCAGCCTGACGAGAGTAACAGCAAATAGATCCCATAACACTCAGCCCAACAAGAGGAAGAGGAAACCGATCCCATCACAACAAGCAGCCAGACGAAAGGAAGAGGAAATCGATCCCATCACAAAAAGCAGGCAGGTGAAAGGAAGAAGAAATCGATCCCATCACAACAAGCAGGCAGGTGAAAGGAAGAAGAAACCGATCCCATCACAACAAGCAGCCAGACGAAAGGAAGAGGAAACCGATCCCATCACAACAAGCAGCCAGACGAAAGGACAGGAAACCGATCCCATCACAACAAGCAGCCAGATGAAAGGAAGAGTAAACCGATCCCATCACAACAAGCAGCCAGACAAAAGGAAGAGAACACCGATCCCATCACAACAAGCAGCCAGACGAAAGGAAGAGGAAACCGATCCCATCCGAACAAGCAGTCACATGAGAGGAAGAGGAAACCGAACCCATCACAACAAGCAGCCACATGAGAGGAAGAGGAGTCCAACACATACACGACAATCAGTTTGATGAAATGGAACAGAGTGCCAATTTTTCTTTTACAGTATCAAGGCCCCCGAAACTTGTGTTAGAGCTTAGCCCTACTCACATGGATACCCAACCCATCCCATGGGCAAGAGTGGTGCTATTTGTTGAGAAAGGCAGACATTTTGTTTTCATAAACGCCAAGGTGGATCATACTACCCACACCATGCGATTGTTAGCACAGAGGTGGCGAGTGCCAGTGACATGCAGTCAGGATGCACTAGCTGAGCAGAATTAGCAGAGACAATGGACCATACCATTCATACAATCAACAAAGGGTAGCATGTGAGATTGGTGGAGCTCGAGGGGTTGATTTAACATCCTAGTAAGGATTTTTTGCTATCAGAATACAACAGTGACAGGATACTACTTGTCCAGTTCCCACTGGGTTGGTAAAGGCACAAAGGTTGTGAAGCAGGTTAGGGTTTTTTTGCAGGACAGGTTTTGTGCTGTAAACAAGTGAGACTTGTCGGGATAGAAGAGCCTCCCTACATGGCTCCCCTCACGACTGGGAGAAGGACCGTGGCTGCTGTTTTGGTATCTTGAGTGAAGGACTGAGGCAACTAGCATATAAAAGTCCAAACGACAGTAATACAAAAAAAGTGTCTCATTTCCCTTCCGTGCTGGGATGTCAGGCTTCTGGTGAAAGTTGTAGCACTGAGATCGAAGTTTCCCAATGTGTGTGTGAAAAATAGCGGTCGCAGAAATGGGAGTAAAGACTGAGGCAACTGCTGAAAAAAATCCCAATAATAACGTCACTGAAACGTCTCCATCTGATGTTCACCGCATGCTACAATGACACCGGAGTCAGGCCTCCATCACTGGAGGCCACAGTTGTGGAGTCACTCATCGACAACTGGTCTCCTCTATGCTCCAAGCCTGGACCATCCAAAAAATACATGGTAATGGCAGGTCGGACCTCACAGGAGAGACGTTCACTGGCTGGAGGTCACCATAGATTAGAATCTGATTTATGACTTTGACCAGTAGAATAAATGCAGAGCAGTCCAGGAAATCGCTGCCCTGTCCATGAGTCACTAGTGCATCACGTGACATTCTGGATGTAAGGCTGCACCGGGAAGATGTAAACATTGTGTCGCCAATCTCCTCCACATTCCACTGAGAAGACCCCAATACTGAATGCGAAAGCTATGACCTTTTAAAATTACCCTACATTTGGTTTGTGGCATCATGAAGAAGGGTGGTCTGATGTGCGGCATCATGAAGGGGGGTGGTATGACGTGCAGCATCACAAAGAGGGGTGGTACAGCGTGCGGCATCACAAAGAGGGGTGGTATGGCGTGCAGTATCATGAAGAGGGGATGTATGGCGTGCGGCATCATGAAGAGGGGTGGTATGGCCGTGCGGCATCACGAAGAGGGGTGGTACGGCGTGTGCCATCATGAAGAGGGGTGGTATGGCCGTGCGGCATCACGAAGAGGGGTAGTGCAGCATCACAAAGAGGGGTGGTATGGCATGCAGCATCATGAAGAGGGGTGGTATGGCGTGCAGCATCATGAAGAGGGGTGGTATGACGTGCAGCATCACAAAGAGGGGTGGTATGGCGTACGGCACCATGAAGAGGGGTGGTATGGCGTGCGGCATCACGAAGAGGGGTGGTATGGCGTGTGGCAGTACAGTATGCAGCATTACGACGAGGGGAGATATGGTGGGTGGCATCACGACATATGGTGTAATGATGAAGGTACACCATGGAGGTGCTACACTGCGATGTATGAGGATGGGTTAGTGTTCACGTCTCAGGTTTGGAATTTCGTTATTATAGCTATTCCCTCCTGTTCTGTAATATCCTATTATAATGTGATTACCGGAATTATTGAGCAACAGTGTGTGGATTCTGAGCGTGCTCCTGAAACGCCACACTACAGATCAACCCTCGGCGTGACGCCACACCATATCACCCTTCTGCGTGACGCTACAGACAGGACCACTGCTTGGTAAAAAATCATGTACTGTACCCCCCGTCATTGTGATACCAGTATACTGTATCGCGTAGCACCTGTCAGCAGGACTCCATAACGTGTCCCTATTCTCATAATCGTGGTACCATTACGGCACAGCATGGTCATCACGTGGTATCCTGCATTATTACAGCCTTGCAATAAGTCCTGGTGGGGCCGGTGCCCGCACAGCTTGAAATGTAAGACCACGCTAAAATCGTTAATACTGAAATCTCAGCATACAAAATAACACCGAGCGAGAAGTCAACCTCGCCCGAGTGCCGTCCATCACAGCAAAACCTCCGGTAATGCTCCGAGGTGCCACCATGAGGCGAACCGGATACATGTAATACATTACAGACTCATGAAATGTGGCACAATCCTAAAGTGCATGCACATGCGTGTAACACCGCTGCATACGTGCAGTACTGCATGTAATGGGGGAAATGTTCTGACCGTGCCAAGAAAGCCCCTCACGTAGCCGGCTATGTGTGGCATGTAACAAGAGTTTAGAGCCAGTGAAAACCATTTGACGGCTCGTGGCAAAGTCATGGCCCTGATCTACCTCTGGCCATAGTCCGCAGGCACCCTCCACCGGAGTATCCCCAATTACAGCTAATACTGACAGTGTAACAGGTACCATCGCTCCAGGCCCCGCACTCCACCAGGGTGCAAAAAAAAAATCGCAACCCACCATCTAGAATCCTGGGCAGATAATCAGTGGTCAGGATTTTACTTGTGGTGTCTCCTGCTTTGGAAATTTCCGAGTGGCTAATATCGTCATGGTCTTTTATGGTCCGTGTAGTGCAACAGCAATTCAGAACTGCAAACAAGCCTCAGACTGACAGGAACACGTTCATCTTCTCCACCATGGAAGGCACAGGAGCCGATGGCCTCAGGAAACTGATGAGGAGGACGACGAGGGGCGCCAGAAACACCATTTACTCTTGTTGTGCTGCTTACGAATCATCTCCTCTTCGCGCTCGCGCTCCTTCTTACAGCGCAAGTAGCGATCTTCCTCCTTCAGGTACCAAACAGGCGGCCAGCGACAGCGCTCAAAGTGGCTCTTGTTACCTGGTGGGGAGAGAGCAGAGAAGACCTCATCATAGAGAAGCAGACTCCCGAACTAGCGCTTCTGTGCCGCAGCGCAACAGTCACCTGGCGACATGTACTTCATGTCCCGGGGGAACTTCCGGCACACAGCATTATAGTTGGTGCAGATGTAGTGCAGGCACCAGTCCGTTAGCTGCTTGGCGTTGTGGAACTAGAAAAGAAAAAGACAAGGCAGCCGTGAGTCATCCAGGAAGGCCTCTGCCCACAAGCAGGCGAAGGCGGACAACCAAAACCGGTTCACCGAAGACGACGATCTACCATAGACAGCCTAATGAAGATGACCCACCAAGGAAGACTGCTTACGGAAGAACATGACCCACCAAGGAAACAGCCCACCGAAGAAACAGACCTTCTAAGGAAACAGCCCACCGAAGAACCAGACCTTCTAAGGAAGACGACCAACGAAAAACAGCCCACTGAAGAAGGTAACCTACCAGAGACGGGCTCCTAAGATAACCAACCAAGGGAGACTGCACACTGAAGAAGACGACCCATCAAAGAAGATGGCCCATCGAAGAAGACTGTTCACCGAAAACGACTTACCAAGGGCCCTCCTAAAAAAGACGACTCACCAAAACTGGCTCACCTGTGCTATGTCCAGATACATGAGAACTTGTCCATCGATATCTGCGCCCTGAACATAGGATGCCAGGAGCTCGTCCACCGCATGTTGTTCTAGAACAGGACAAAAGTACAGGACAAGTAACCGACCGCACAGAAGAGATCTCCACCCCAGAGAAACTGCCACGGGGGTGTGTATGTTATATACATTGTGTGTGTGCACAATATTACATGTGCACTATATAGTGTATGTACCCCCACCACTGTATGGTGAAAGCATGTGCCCCCCACCACCACTGAATCCACCTTCGGGGGCTTCTCGGTCCTCCATCTATATCCATAGACATTAATATGGAGAAAGTATGTGCCCCCCACATCCAGTCGCCCGTCTGCAGATATCACAGTGCCACTGTTTTGGGAAGGATTTTTACAAGATTTTGGAGGAAAAAACAAACCAAATGAGCTGGAGCATAAGCCGTTATAGGTACAATGTGTAACAGAATATTCACAGTGTTCATTTCATGTAGAAAACCCAAGAAAATTTTTTTTGGGGAGGTGTGTATGGGAATTTTCACCCTTTCATCCACAACAGCATTTGTGAGATCAGATCCTGATGGGGGGAGGTCGGACTCAAACTCTGATCTTGGATGGGATTGGGGTCCGGTTTGCTGTGTGGCCGCTCCTGTCCCACAAAAGACTGCAGTGTTTCCTCCTGTGACGTCTATGCCACAGCTCCATTGCCTCCTCCTGTGTTGTGCATACGCCAAACCGTATTTCTTCTATGTGTTGCATGCACAGCAGTCTCTGTTTCCTGTGTGATATACAGACAGCAGTCTCGGTGTCTCCTATGTGGCGTATAGACAGCAGTCTCGGTGTCTCCTATGTGGCGTATAGACAGCAGTCTCGGTGTCTCCTATGTGGCGTATAGACAGCAGTCTCGGTGTCTCCTATGTGGCGTATAGACAGCAGTCTCGGTGTCTCCTATGTGGTGTATACACAGCAGTCTGTTTCCTGTGTGATATACAGACAGCAGTCTCGGTGTCTCCTATGTGGCGTATAGACAGCATGCTTGGTGTCTCCTATGTGGCGTATAGACAGCAGTCTCTGTTTCCTGTGTGATATACAGACAGCAGTCTCGGTGTCTCCTATGTGGCGTATAGACAGCAGTCTCGGTGTCTCCTATGTGGCGTATAGACAGCAGTCTCTGTGTTTGCTGTGTGATATACAGACAGCAGTCTCGGTATCTCCTATGTGGCGTATAGACAGCAGTCTCGGTGTCTCCTGTGTGACGTATAGACTGGTTTCTCCTATGTGACATATAGACAGGTGTCTCCTATGTGGCGTATAGATAGCAGTCTCGGTGTCTCCTATGTGGCGTATAGACAGCAGTCTCTGTGTCTCCTATGTGGCGTATAGACAGCAGTCTCGGTGTCTCCTATGTGAGGTATAGACAGGTGTTTCCTCTGTGGCATATAGACAGGTTTCTCCTACGTGAGGTATAGACAGGTGTCTCCTATGTGGCATATAGACAGCAGTCTCGGTGTCTCTTATGTGGCGTATAGACAGCAGTCTCGGTGTCTCCTATGTGGCGTACAGACAGCAGTCTCGGTGTCTCCTATGTGACATATAGACAGCAGTCTCGGTGTCTTCTATGTGACGCATAGACAGGTTTCTCCTATGTGACGTATAGACAGGTGTCTCCTATGTGGCATATAGACAGCAGTCTCGGTGTCTCTTATGTGGCGTATAGACAGCAGTCTCGGTGTCTCCTATGTGGCGTACAGACAGCAGTCTCGGTGTCTCCTATGTGACATATAGACAGCAGTCTCGGTGTCTTCTATGTGACGCATAGACAGGTTTCTCCTATGTGACGTATAGACAGGTGTCTCCTATGTGGCTTCTAGACAGCAGTCTCGGTGTCTCCTATGTGGCATATAGCACACAAAACACAAGCAGTCATGAGGTCAATTATAGAGAAAATAGAAAAATCTTTATTGAATCACAAGGAGTAAGAGCACAGCAGATAAAAAAAATTTAAAAACGTGCCACACAAACATATACCATATAACTTGCATGGTTCTGGTATATGTTTCTGTGTGGCACGTTTTTACATTTTTTATCTGCTGTGCTCTTACTCCTTGTGATTCAATAAAGATTTTTCTATTTTCTCTATAATGGACCTCATGACTGCTTGTGTTTTGTGTGCTATTCCTTGACTATGCAGTTTGGTCTGCAATAGTCCTTAGTCTTTTTTCTCATAATTTTCTACATACTATAAAATGTCTACTACATTCTCCGATTGAGGGGTAGTTTCTATATAAGACTGAGATGTTGATCAATTTATGTATTTGGTTATGTGGCATATAGGCAGCAGTCTCAGTGTCTCCTATATGAAAGTATAGACAGGTTTCTCCTATGTGGCTTATAGACAGCAGTCTCGGTGTCTCATATGTGGCGTATAGACTGGTGTCTCCTATGTGGCGTATATGCAGCAGTCTCGGTGTCTCCTATGTGACGTATAGACAGCAGTCTCTGCGTCTCCTATGTGACGTATCGACAGCAGTCTCTGCATCTCCTATGTAACATATAGACAGCAGTCTTAGTGTCTCTTTGTGATGTATAGACAGCAGTCTGTGTCTACATGACATATAGACCAGTCTCTGTGTCTCCTATGTGACGTATACACTAGTGTCAGTGTCTCCTATGTGGCGTATATGCAGCAGTCTCGGTGTCTCCTATGTGACGTATAGACAGCAGTCTCTGCGTCTCCTATGTGACGTATAGACAGCAGTCTCTGCGTCTCCTATGTAACATATAGACAGCAGTCTTAGCGTCTCTGTGATGTATAGACAGCAGTCTGTGTCTACGTGACATATAGACCAGTCTCTGTCTCCTATGTGACGTATACACTAGTGTCAGTGTCTCCTATGTGGCGTATATGCAGCAGTCTCGGTGTCTCTTATGTGGCGTATAGACAGCAGTCTCGGTGTCTCCTATGTGGCGTACAGACAGCAGTCTCGGTGTCTCCTATGTGACATATAGACAGCAGTCTCGGTGTCTTCTATGTGACGCATAGACAGGTTTCTCCTATGTGACGTATAGACAGGTGTCTCCTATGTGGCTTATAGACAGGTGTCTCCTATGTGGCTTATAGACAGCAGTCTCGGTGTCTCCTACGTGGCATATAGCACACAAAACACAAGCAGTCATGAGGTCAATTATAGAGAAAACACGGATTTTGGTAAGAACTTACCGGTAAAATCCTTTTCAGCGAAGGAAGGGAGGGAGACACAGGAATTCATTACTGATGGGTAGGCGGAGCCCCAGACCAGGATGACACCTCAGATCAAAAGCGTGTTGACTGGCTGGCTCCTCCAGCTCGGGCTCCTCCTACTCAGCTCCTTCAGTCGTACCAAAGCTTTAGGGAAGAACCAAGATCACCAGCGGAACAACATAACCCCTTCTGAAGGAACTTCAGAGAAAAACACAAGAATACAGGTTATGTATGCAAAGTAAGCCAAAAACCACAGGGTTCCAGGTACTACTCACTGAACCTGACTACTGCGATGAACTGGCGATGCTGGAACAGAGCCTTAGCGCGCTGACCTCAGCCCAGATAATCGCTTATCAGATAAGGGTCACGCTGCATCTGAAAACATCAACACACTTCTGCCTTGGGAGGGTGCTGTGTCTCCCTCCCTTCCTTCGCTGAAAAGGATTTTACCGGTAAGTTCTTACCAAAATCCGTGTTTCAGCTGCAGATGGAAGGGAGGGAGACACAGGAATTCATTACTGATGGGACGTCCCAAAGCAGTTCAAAAAATAAGGGTGGGAAAAAACCAACAAAAGGCAGAAACCCAACAACCTTAACAAAAAAGCGCAACCAGCGCCAAACACAAGTTCATCTAGAACTTTAAACTACAGCTGCCTGCAGAACCCTACGTCCGAGGGCTGCATCAGCGGAAGCACTGACGTCCACCTTATAAAATTTCGTAAACGTGTGGACAGAGCGCCAAGTTGCCGCCCGGCAAAGCTGCACTGCCGAGGCACCTTGATGAAAGGCCCACGATGAAGCCACAGCTCTCGTGGAATGGGCTAGAATCTTAATCGGGCAAGATTCACCCTGAAGACGGTAAGCTTCCAAAATAGCTGACCGGATCCAACGAGCTATAGAATCATTGGAAGCTCGTTGACCACGCCGACGACCAGCTGGAACCACAAATAGGGAGTCCGTCTTACGAAAACCTTGAGTAACAGATAGATAAAACTTCAAGGCCCGCACTAAATCCAATGTGTGCAAAGCTCGCTCTTTCGCATTCTTCGGATCATCATCCGGGCAGAATGAAGGCAACACAATATCCTGGTTAACATGAAATTGTGACACCACTTTAGGTAAAAAATTACCCCGTGTGCGAAGCACCACACGATCCGGAAAAAGTTCCAGAAAAGGAGACGAACAAGAAAGAGCTGCCAACTCAGAAACTCTCCTCAAAGAGGTGACTACTACAAGGAAAGCCACCTTCCAAGAAAGTAAAGAAAGGCTAGCAGAACCCATAGGCTCAAAAGGTTTATGCTGAAGAACCTCCAAAACAAGGTTGAGCCGCCAAGGAGACACGGGTGCCTTCCGCGGCGGAAACTTACGAGCTATACCGCGGAAAAAGGAGAGCACGTCCCTATTCGAAGCGATGGTTCTCCGGAACAATAAGGACAGAGCAGAAATCTGACCTTCAGGGTGCTGACTGCCAAACCCTTGTCTAACCCATGCTGCAGAAAAGCCAACAAGTTGGGAATGGAAAATTTTCTCAGGTTCCGAGAGGACCCCAAGCACCACGAAAAGAAGGTTTCCCAAGTTTTGTGGTAAATCCTAGTAGTAGCCGGACTTCTTGCAGCACGAAGAGTAGCAATGACCTCGGCTGAAAAACCTCTACGGGTCAAGATTTCGGTCTCAAGAGCCACGCCGTCAAACGCAGGGACATCAAATCCGGATGACAAACGGGCCCCTGAGTCAACAAGTCCGGTTGAAGAGGAAGTGGAAAAGGAGGTGCCGCCAACAGCGACATTATTGTCGAGAACCACACCCTTCTTGGCCAATCTGGAGCTATCAAAATAGCTGGAATTCTCTCTAGCCTGATCCGACGCAGTACTAGAGGAAGTAAGGATATCGGTGGGAATACATAGATCAGCTCGAACTGATCCCACTGAGCCACTAGAGCAGGGCTGGGCAAACTACGGCCCGCGGGCCGCATCCGGCCCTTTGATCCTCTCTGACCGGCCCGCGGCAGTCAGAGGGATCGCAGGCGCCGGATGCAGTGACTGATGCGCGGCCGCCGTCACACTGCCCGCGCCCCCGCCGCATCGGCCATATACGTAATGAGTCATGTGGTGTCATGATTCATGACACCACATGACTCAAAGACGCCGCTGCCGTGGACCCGTCGGCCTGCGTCTCCCCATGAGACGCAGGCGCGCTGACGTCAGAGGCCTGATGCGGCGGGAGAGGAGATCGTGACTGACCCGGACCGCGAGGAGCGGTAAGTATATGTATGCGCAGTGCGGCAAGTGTGGGTTACGGACATGATGGATAACTGGGCAAGTGTCTCAACTGGGACAGTGACTGGATATAACTGGGGCAAAGTGTCTGCATAACTGGGACAGTGACTGGATATAACTGGGGCAAAGTGTCTGCATATACTGGGACAGTGGCTGATATAACTGGGCAATGTCTGCATATACTGTGGACAATGTCTGCATATTGGGATGGTGGAAATATCTGGGACAATGTGGCTGCATATAACTGTGGGACAATGTGGCTGCATATAACTGTGGGACAATGTGGCTGCATATAACTGTGGGACAATGTGGCTGCATATACTGTGGGACAATGGCTGCATATTTTTTTTATTTTTCTGTTGCGTTTAGCATTTTTATTTCTTTTTTTTTTCTCCTATTTTTATTTGTAGATCTTTATTCTTACTGTGCAGTCTCTCTCGATAACTGGTGGCGATTTTGCGTCCTGCCTCTTTTCCCCTGCCACAGTAAGTAATGAAGCAGTGGTTGTTAAAGCACGTTCATTCAAGGCTTGAATACGAATGTGAGCTTACCCTCCCTCTGACTCTGTGTGACCAAGAATATTTTTTTTAACCTTTTCAGAATCCCAAAATGAGTGGTTCAAAAAAAGAAAAGTAGACAGGGAATGCAGAGTGTTTAAGAAGGAGTGGAATGTCAAAATATTTTTTCGCCGAAGTCCGATCAATGGCTGTATGTCTGATATGCCAGGAAACTGTTGCGGTTTTTAAAGAATATAATATGAGCCGTCACTTTGCCACGAAGCATGCTAACTATGCTAGCAAGCAGTCGTCCCATGAACGGGGGGCTACAGCTCAGAGGTTGATGGCTAAATTACAGGCTCAGCAAAATATATTTCACAGACAAACTGTTCAAGAGTCAAGTACCAAAGCAAGTTTTATGCTGTCTTTCAAATTAGCAAAAGCTAGCAAACCCTTCTCTGAAGGTGAGTTTTTGAAAGAATGCATGATAGAGACAGCAGGTATTTTGTGTCCTGAAAGTAAAGACAAGTTTGAAAAACTCAGTTTATCACGCAGGACAGTGACTCGCCGTGTGGAACTGATTGATGAAGACATAACCAGCAAGTTAAATAATATAGCAGAGTCCTTTAAATTATATTCGCTAGCACTGGACGTAAAAGATACAGCTCAGCTCTTAATTTTTATCCGAGGGATTAGCGACAGTTTTGAAATAACGGAGAAGTTTTTGGCCATGGAGTCACTTAAAGGAAAAACACGGGGAGAGGACTTGTATGACCGGGTATCTGCGGTCATCCAAAGTTTGAAGCTGCCTTGGAGAAAACTTGTTAATGTCACTACAGATGGATCTCCAAATTTAACTGGAAAAAATGTGGGACTGTTGAAAAGAATTCAGGATAAAGTGAAAGAGGAAAACCCTGACCAAGATGTTATTTTTCTGCATTGCATCATACATCAAGAATCTTTGTGTAAATCTGTATTACAGCTTAGTCATGTTGTGAATCCAGTTGTAAAACTTGTTAACTGCATACGAGCAAAGGGACTTCAGCACCGTCAGTTCATCGCATTTCTGGAGGAAACCGATGCAGACCACCAAGACTTGCTTTACCACTCTCGTGTCCGCTGGTTGAGTTTGGGCAAAGTGTTTAAACGAGTGTGGGATCTCAAAGAAGCGATCTATACATTTTTGGAGTTGAAGGGGAAGTCTGATGATTTTCTGGAGCTGAGCGACAAGAATTGGCTATGTGACTTTGCGTTTGCTGTTGACATTTTTTCTCACATGAATGAGCTTAATGTCAAGCTACAGGGAAAAGACCTGTATGTGCACGACATGTATAGTAATGCGAGTGCCTTCAAGACAAAGCTGACTTTTTTTTCCAGGCAAATTTCAAAGAAAAACTTCTCCCATTTTCCTACACTAGCCACACAGGAAAAGGCCATCCAAAATGTGAATAAATATAGCAAATCACTAAATGACCTGCATGAAGAATTCTGCCGTCGGTTTTCAGATTTTGAAAAAATTGAAAAGTCACTTCAGCTGGTGGCCTGTCCCTTGTCACAAGACCCAGAAATAGCACCACAAGAAGTGCAATTGGAACTAATTGATCTTCAATCTGATCCTGTCTTAAAGGAGAGCTTCCACTCTCTTGCACTAAAAGAGTTCTATGCCTCACTTAAAGAAGACACTTTTCCAAACCTCCGGGGGATGGCACAGAAGATGATGGCTTTGTTTGGCTCAACCTACGTGTGTGAGCAGACCTTCAGCGTCATGAACATCAATAAATCCCCTCACAGATCCCAGTTAACTGACCAACACCTCAGATCTATTCTGCGAATTGCAACAACAAAGCTAACTCCAGACTTTGATGCCTTGGCAAAAAAGGGAGACCAACAACACTGTTCCCACTAAAATTGAAGGTGAATAATACATACTATGTATACATAGTATAGAAATACATTGCATAAAAGCTTTGTACAATAACTCTTTTTCTGCTTTTCTACATTAAATGAAAGTAAACCTTAATATTACAAAATTTAAATTTAATTTATAGTAATTCACACAAACACCCCGTCCATTGACTTTTGGTTCGGCCCCCGGGTCCAATATATTTACCCAGTGTGGCCCACGAGTCAAAAAGTTTGCCCACCTCTGCACTAGAGCATCCACCGCCACAGCCTTCGGGTCCTGGTATCTGGACATGAACGTCGGTAACTTGGCATTGGACCTGGATGCCATCAAATCCACTTGGGGAGTTCCCCAACGAGAGCACAGTAGTGCAAAAACTTCCGGGTGAAGGCTCCATTCCCCAGGATCCATCTTCCTGCGACTGAGAAAGTCCGCTGTAATATTCTGAACCCCTGGAATGTGAATCGCCGAAATGGCTGGTACACTGGCCTCGGCCCAAATCAGAATTCGGGACACCTCTACCATGAGTCTGGAACTCCTTGTCCCGCCTTGGTGATTGATATAGCTGACAGCCGTCGCATTGTCTGTCTGTACTCGGACTGGCAGACCGCTCAAAGGGACCGTCCAATGTTGGAGGCAAAGGAAAATCGCCCTCAATTCCAGGATGTTGATCGGAAGAACAGACTCTTCCGATGACCATACCCCCTGAATCCATAGATTGTTCCAAACACCCCCCCAGCCCGTCAAGCTGGCATCGGTGGTTATGACTGACCACTTCGGAGGGAGGAAGGACTTCCCCAGGGAAAATGCCCCTGGACGTAACCACCATCCTAGAGAATCCCGCACCGCGCGAGAAATGGTGACACTGCAATCCAGCGACTGCGACCGGTTCCATCGACTCAAGATGAACCTTTGGAGAGTCCTGGAATGGAACTGGGCAAAAGGAATTGCCTCCATGGACGCCACCATCAGTCCCAGAAGACGCATACACTTCCGTAGGGACATTGCTGTCGAGGATTTCATAATCTGTACATGTCGAAGAAGACATGACTGTTTCTCTGGCTGGTAGAGAAACTACTGACCGAAATGGTGTCGAGATGCATTCCCAAAAAGAGGATTGCCCTCGATGGTTCCAGAAACGACTTCTCCCAATTGATCAGCCAACCGAAGTCCTTCAGAAGCTGAAGAGACAATCTCGAGCCGTCACTGCCTCCTCTTCCGAGGAAGCCACTATCAAAGGATCGTCCAGATAAGGAAGAATCGTAATCCCCTGTTTTCGAAGGATTGCCATGAGGGGCGCCAAAATTTTTGTAAAGACTCTGGGCGCTGAGGCTAAGCCGAAAGGGAGAGCCACGAACTGATAGTGATCCTGTCCTATGGCAAACCGAAGAAAACGCTGATGAGCCTTTCCGATGGGAACATGCAAATAGGCGTCGCGAATGTCGATTGACACCAGAAAATCGTTATGTGACAGAGCTGCTACAACGGAGCGAAGTGACTCCATGCGAAATTTCCGGGCGTGGACATGCCGGTTTAATCGCTTGAGATCCAGAATCGGGCGAAATTTGTTCTCCTTTTTGGGAACTACGAAAAGGTTGGAATAAAAACCTTTTCCTCGGTCCTCTGACGGGACCGGTATTACTACACCCTTTTGTAGCAGAAAATCGACCTCTCGCTGTAAAGCGACAAAAGCTCGGGTTCTGACGGAACGCGAGACTGACAAAAAACATTTGTGGGTCGAGAAGAAAACTCTATGAAATAGCCTGCCGACACTACCCGCGTTACCCAGGAATCTGGAACGCGAGCCATCCAAGTGTAATGTAAGTAGTACAGTTCATATAGTGTCTTGTGCTTGGGTGCGATGAAAACACAGGAGTCACAGGTTTGATATAGAAGGTCTTGTATTACTTCATACAAGTGGCAATAATAGTCACACAGTTTGCAGATACAAAAGCAGGAGACACAGCAGGCCAGAGTAACTTAAGCTCAGCAATCACTCTCCACAACAGGTTCAGGATCTCTTCTCTGTTACCGTAAGTCCATGCAAACGTGGATTTATCAAATAGCAGGGTTCAGAGTCCACAAGTGCTTCAGAGTTCCTCAGTAGGAATAGCTGGAGTACAAGGTCCAAGGCTTACAGGAGTCAAGTCACAGGTTCACTGCAGGCTAGATTCTGAAGCACTGATTGCTCAGCTGTGGCTGCTTAAGAAGCAAGAGGAGAGAATCAGGGCGGAACATGCAAGCTGGAAACTCCATATTGACTGAGGGCAAGATAGCTGCAGCAGACAGAAAGTAAAATGGCTGACGGAAAAACTGAGTTTCAGGAACATGTACACAGAACCTTACATTACTCCCCCCTTAGGGACAACCTCCGGATGACCTCAGACCAGGCTTGTGTGGGTACCTCTGATGAAACTGACGGAGCAAGCGAGGAGCATTAACGCTATTGACTGGTTCCCATGAGTTGTCCTCCACTGGGTAGCCCTGCCATTTAATCAGATATTGTAACTGATTTCTATACAACCTGGAATCTAAAATCCTTTCCACCACAAATTCTTCCTGACCATCGACTAGCACTGGGTCAGGGCAAGGAGAAGAACGTCCAGGAAACGTATTGGGTGTCGCAGCCTTTAGTAGGGATACATGAAAGACAGGGTGGATTCTCATAGTTCTGGGCAGTTGAAGACGACAAGCGACAGCACTTATAATTTTACTGATTTAATAAGGTCCAATGTATTTATGTCCCAACTTAGATGATGGAATTCTTAACTTAAGATTTCTGGTTGACAGCCAAACCAGGTCTCCTACCTTGAAAGCTGGTGCAGGTTTACGAAATTTATCTGCGGCTTTCTTGTACCTTTCCTGAGCCAATTCCAGATTTCCCTTTAGAAGATCCATATTCTTTTGTAAAGACGTGATTCTTTCAGCCACTGCTGGCAAAGGCGTTTCTATGGGAAATCGAGGAAGAATTTAGGATGATAACCTAATTGAGTAAAAAGGAGACTGCTTAGTGGAGGCGCTCTGAGAGTTGTTATAAGAGAACTCAGCCAGTGGAAGTAGATCCACCCAATCATCCTGTGGCAGATAAAGCAGCGAAGATACTGCTCCAGGGTCTGATTGGTTCGTTCTGTCTGTCCATTAGTCTGAGGATGAAAAGCAGAAGAAAGGTTTACTTTAATGTCCAATGCTGCACAGAAATTTTGCCAAAACCTTGAAGTGAATTGCACCCCTCAATCCGAAATAACCTCATCTGGTACTCCATGTAAGCGAAACACATTTTTAATCATCAAATCTGATGTCTGTTTTGCAGTGGGTAAGCCGACACAAGGGATAAAATGAGCTGCCTTTGTTAGACGGTCAACCACCACTAGAATGGTGTTCTTCCCCTGAGAGGTTGGTAACTCCACAATGAAGTCCATAGAAATGGATCCCCACGGGCGGGACGGGGTGGGAAGAGGTTGCAACAGACCAGTTGGTGAGGAGCGAGGTGTTTTGCATCTTGCACAGACCTCACATGAAGTGACAGTTTAAAACATCCTTCCTGCAAGTGGGCCACCAAAAGAAACGAGAAAGAAATTCCTGTGTCTTTAGAATTCCTCTATGCCCAGCTATCTTGGAATCGTGAATGAGTTGCAATACTCTTAATCTGACTGTTTCAGGAATATACAGGCGTTGTCCCTGAATCCACACACCATTCTTAAAGACAAGACTTACGTCCCTTGGGGGTTGTGCCAAAAAGGAATCTGCATGGTATGCTTCCTTGATGTCCTTAAGTAGGTCTTGATTATGAATCACTCCCAGGAATCTAGAGTCAGGAAGAATAGTCTTAGGAGGAGTAATTGGACGTGTCTCTGCTGAGTAAATCCTAGAGAGTGCATCAGCCTTTCCATTGCGTGATCCTGGTCTATAAGAAATGATAAAATTAAATTGGTTTAAGAAAAGATTCCAGCGAGCCTGGCGAGGAGTCAGGCACTTAGCCGACCTGATAAATTCAAGGTTACGATGGTCTGTTAGGACGACTATTTGCTGTGCAGCTCCCTGAAGAAGGTGTCTCCATTCTTTGAAGGCGGCAATAATGGCCAACAACTCTCTATTGCCCACATCGTAGTTCCTCTCAGCCGAAGACAACTGCTGGGAAAAGAAGGCACAGGGATGCAAGACATTCTTCTCACCTGTTCTCTGAGAGAGTATAGCTCCAACGGCACAGTCTGAAGCATCCACCTCTATTATGAAGGCAAGCTCGGGGTTGGGATGTACTAAGATAGGTGCAGTGGTAAATTTATCTTTTAGACGGGAAAATGCTTCCTGGGCTTGGGGAGTCCAGGAGAACCTAGACTCTTTCCGGGTAAGTTGGGTGATAGGTGACACTACCTCAGAGAAATTCCTAATGAAACGTCTATAGAAGTTGGCAAACCCGATGAAGCGCTGTACCTCCTTCACATTTCTAGGACTTGGCTAATCCTTGATGGCTTGGGTTTTGCTTCCATCCATACTAATTCCTTGTGTAGACGGTACATACCCCAGAAATTGAATTTCGGTCCTATGGAATTCACACTTTTCAAGTTTGATGTAAAGATGATTTTGTCTTAGACGTTCCAAGACCATTCTCACATGTCCATGATGTTCCTCTGTGGAGTTAGAAAAAATTAGAATATCATCCAGATAAATCACCACGAATGTATCTAGGAGATCCCTGAAGATGTCATTCACCAAGTGTTGGAAAGTGGCTGGGGCGGTACTCAGACCAAAAGGCATAACTAGATATTCAAAGTGTCCATAGCGTGACCTGAATGCAGTCTTCCATTCATCCCCAGGTCTAATACGGACTAAGTTATAGGCCCACGAAGATCTAGTTTAGAAAAAATTTTGGCATGTCGCACTCTCTCCAATAACTCAGGGATTAAAGGCAATGGATAACGGTTCCTAATAGTAACCTTATTGAGTTCCCTATAGTCTACGCAGGGTCTTAGAGATCCATCTTTCTTCTTTACAAAGAAGATGGGTGCACCTGCAGGAGATGAAGAGGGGCGTATGAAGCCCTTGGCTAGATTTTCATCTATGTAATCCTTTAAAGCCTGTAGCTCGGGCCCCGCCAGGGGGTAGATCTTACCAAAAGGTATCTCTGCTCCAGGCAATAATTCAATTGGACAATCATATGGACGGTGAGGAGGAAGCTGGTCAGCGTTCTTCTTGTCACATAAATCCACATAGTCCTGGTATACAGCTGGTAGTTCAGGGACTGACATGGTTCCTTTAGGAACAGAGCAAGCTGAAACTTTTGGACTCATCTGTTTCTCTGGAAAGTGTAATTCCTTGGTCTCCCAGTTAATGGTAGGATTCTGAGCCTGCAGCCATGGTAGCCCTAGAATAATGGGAAAGTGGGGAGAAGAGATAAGCATAAAGGACAGTTTCTCTTGATGATCTTTACCCATAAGAACCCTCAAAGGCTCTGTTTCCTGATCCACTGGTCCAGAGGTCAGCAGGGAGCCATCCACAGTTTCCATCTGTACTGGAGTAGCCTTCTTCACTGAACGTATCCCTGTTTCAGAGCAAAGGAGACATCCATAAAATTTCCACTTGCCCCTGAGTCGATCATAGCAGAGCTAGACACCCAAGCTGAGTCAACCCAGAGTTTGATGGAAAGAAAGCAATGAGAATTGTTTTTCTTACAACTCAGCTGGGACACCGCTGAGGAAACTTGAAAAATTGCAGCGTTTACACAGTCAACGTCCTCAGAGGTAACAGAGTTTAAGTCCGAGAAATCAAGATCTGTTGCTGCAGATCTCTCTGGAGCCTGAGGCTCGGACCTGACAGATCCCCTCTCGCAACACTCACAGTGAATGAGTGCTGCAGTAGTCTTACGAGAACGGCTGGGGCAGTTTATAATGAAGTGCCCTGACTTACCACAATAGAAACATAGATTCTCCTTAAAACGATGTTCCTTGCGTGCATCACTAACCCGTCGTTGTAAAGAGTCTACCTGCATGGGTTCAGGTTCGGTTCCGTGTAATCCTACTCAAAGGTTCCTTAGCTGGAGAGGAAGGTAGGAAAAGGTTAGTGCGATTGCTTTCGAACCATCTCTCTTGCCTGCGTTCAGTCAGACGAGTATCAATACGGATGCAGTAGTTAATAAAGTCACCTAACGCAGTGGGAGGGTCGGCACGAGCAAGTTCATCCTTAATCAGTGGAGATAACCCTTTTCGAAAAATAGATTTTTTTGGCGGAACTGTCCCAGGTGGTATCAAGGGCCCATCTCCTGAAATCCAGGGCATATTCAGCTACCGAGTGCTTACCTTGGCGCAAAGCTAACATGGCTGCTTCAGCTGTTGCACCTCGATTGGGGTCATCAAACACCTGCCCCATGGCTGAAATGAAAGCATCAAGATGATCCAAACATTCATCCTCAGTCTCAATCAGAGGGTTTGCCCACATCAAAGCCTTGTTGGTAAGCAACATAATTATAGTAAGCACCTTAGATCGTTCAGTGGGAAATTGTGAAGCATGTGCAGAAAAAAAAAAAAGATTGCATTGATTAATAAATCCCCTGAATTTCTCACGTTCACCGCCAAAACGAAAAGGGGGCAACTTGGGAATCCCAGAACTCGGGGCTACGGCAGGAGCCTGGACTCGCCCCTCTAGAACCTCAATCCTGGCTCGCAAATCCTGGGCAGTCTGTCCAAACACTTGCAAATTGTGATTAGTGAGGTCCTGTAGGTTTGTAAAACGGGTCTTTATATTCTGCAAATCTGCAAGGATATTATCAGTCACTCCGCAAAGTTCCTTTATGCGGGCCTCCATTTTCCAGATCTTTTAAGACAGGAGTACTGGAAGGAGAGGAGAGGAAAAAAAAAACAATAGTGTTTACCTGTGGTAACACTGCAGAGAGAAAAAAAAAATTAAGGGAACTGCTCATCTGGAATGGTTGTGAGAAGTCACAACCACTATCATCACAAAGTTCAACCGGACATCTGATATCCACAGTTACAGCAGACACAAAAGAGGAAAGAAAAAAAAACAATAGTGTTTACCTGTGGTAACACTGCAAAAAGAAAAAACTTAAGGGAATTGCTCACCTGGAATGGTTGTGAGAAGTCACAACCACTGTCATCACAGAAAGTACAACTGGACGTCTGATATCCACAGTTACAGCAGACACAGCCTTTCCAGACCCAGCAGACACTAACGTTTGGCTTCAGAATCTTGTAATGTAAGTAGTACAGTTCATATAGTGTCTTGTGCTTGGGTGCGATGAAAACACAGGAGTCACAGGTTTGATATAGAAGGTCTTGTATTACTTCATACAAGTGGCAATAATAGTCACACAGTTTGCAGATACAAAAGCAGGAGACACAGCAGGCCAGAGTAACTTAAGCTCAGCAATCACTCTCCACAACAGGTTCAGGATCTCTTCTCTGTTACCGTAAGTCCATGCAAACGTGGATTTATCAAATAGCAAGGTTCCAAAGTCCACGAGTGTTCCAAAGTTCCACAATAGGAAATAACTGGAGTATAAGGTCCAAGGCTTTCAGGAGTCAGGTCACAGGTTCACTGCAGGCTTGATTCTGAAGCACTGATTGCTCAGCTGTGGCTGCTTAAGAAGCAAGAGGAGAGAATCAGGGCGGGAACATGCAAGCTGGAAACTCCATATTGACTGAGGGCAAGATAGCTGCAGCAGACAGAAAGTAAAATGGCTGACGGAAAAACTGAGTTTCAGGAACATGTACACAGAACCTTACACCAAGTCGCCTTGAAATGAAGCAGGCGACCCCCCACTCGAGAGTCCTCGAGTGGACCCCTGGCGTCAATCTGACTTGGCGGGCTTCTTGTCAGATTCCCGCTTGTCCTGGCGGAAATTCTGCTTCCAGGGAGTACGGGTTTTCTGAGAGGACTTCTTTCCTGAGAAAGAAGAACGACCCGATCCCCACGAGGAGTGACTAGATCGTCCTCGGCCCCGAAAGGACCGCCGACCGCTATAGCCACCAGGCTTACTGGATACCGAAGCCATGGCCCTACGCTGTGGCAATGCTGCTTCCTTCGCCTTAGCCTTGGAAATCAGCTCTGTGAGGTCGGATCCAAAAAGGAGGCCACCCTTGTAAGGTAAAGCCAATAAACCATGTTTGGAAACTGCGTCCCCGGCCCACTGTCTGAGCCATAAAGCTCTTCTGACTGTGACCGCTGAAGCCTGCGCTCTGGCCAGAAGGGATGCCGTATCCAGACCCGCATCAAAGATATAACAGGCTGCAGTTTCTAACAATTCGTAAGTTTCCCGTATATCAGGTAACGGAGATCCATTCTGCAACTCCGTCTTTAAACGTGCCAACCAGCCTAGAGAAGCTCTAGCAGCACACATGGATCCTAGCACCGCTCGGAATCCATGACCCGCAGCCTCATAGCTTGCTTTTGCCGCCATTTCCGTTTTTCTGTCCAACGGCTCCTGCAAACTCGCTTTCCCCTTAACAGGGAGTAGTGAGGATTTACTAAGCTGGGATAAGGAAACATCCACTTCAGGCGCAGAAGTCCAATTATCCTTTAACTCCGCAGAGCAAGGATAAAGTGCATCAAAGAAATGCGTTCCATGAAAACGCTTATCTGGACACAGACGTTCCTCTTCTATTACACTATTAAGCTCCTCCAGAGCTGGTAATGTTGTACGCGAAGTACGGGACTCCTGGAACATACGTGCTGATTTACCAGGACACACTCATCAGGAGAGCTTTAAACTAGAACAATGTGGGAAGGGAAGCAAAACGCCAGCAAAAGCCATACACCTGACAAATACTATTGAGATTTCTGCTATTAGAAGTGAAGGGGAAGAACAAAGACAAAAAAATTTACATAATAAAAATATTGAAGGAAGAGAAACCAATCACAAACTAAAGTGTTTCTATACAAATGCACAAAGCATGGGCAACAAACAAGGAGAACTGGAGCTACTAACGCAGGAGAAGAAATATGATGTCATTGGAATCACTGAGACTTGGTGGGACGATACACATGATTGGAATACAAGGCTAGAAGGATACAACTTATTTGCAAGAAACAGACTTGATAAACGAGGAGGAGGTGTCACATTGTATGTTAGAAAAGCGTATATCTGCACAGAGATTGACGCTTCAGAGACTGGGAGTTCTGTGGAAACTGTTTGGGTAAGAATACAAGGAGCGAACAATGGAAAGGACACCATTGTAGGCATTTACTACAGGCCGCCTGTGCAAGCTGAAGATATGGATGAACTCTTTATGCATCAAATGGCCAAGTTCTCCAAAAAATATGACATAGTGGTCATGGGAGATTTCAACTATCCAGACATTTGTTGGGAATCTCTCTCAGGCAAAACTAACAGGTCCAGGAAATTCTTATCCTCTCTTGCTGACAACTTTATCTTCCAAAAGGTAATGGAGAAAACAAGGGGATCTGCTACCTTGGATCTAATCCTCATAAACAGGGAGGAAATGGTGGAGGTGGTAAGAGTGGCTGGGACTCTAGGAGGTAGTGACCATGCTATTTTAGAATTTTGGATAACAAGAGGAGGAAGACCTGTGAAGACTCAGACGTCAAGGTTAGATTTCAGAAAGGCAGATTTTAAGGAACTCAGAAAGAGAATTGGAGGGATCCAATGGCTGGATATCCTTAAGGACAAAAATGTCCAGGAAGGATGGAAAATCTTGAAAAATGAGATTCTCAAAGCACAATCGTTAACAATTCCGAAAAGAGGGAAGAATAGGAAGCATTTAAGGAAACCAGGATGGATGAACATAGAACTTAAACACATGCTAAAAAGGAAGAAAGAAATGTTTATCAAATGGAAAGAGGGAGGCATATCTAAAGAAGAATATAATGCCGTCTGCAGAACCTGCAGGGCACAAATCAGATTATCTAAAGCTGACAATGAATTAAGGCTTGCAAGTGACGTCAAAAGCAACAAAAAAGGATTTTGGGGATACGTCAAAAGAAAAGTCAAAGATGCTATAGGATTTTTACAGGATGAAAATGATGAAATGGTAAGTCAGGATGTTGAGAAGGCTGAACTTTTAAATTCCTATTTTGCATCTGTTTTCTCTCAGAAAGGAAATGTAACATCAACTGATCTTCACTGTCCTATTAAAGGAATAGAAGAATCCAGAATATCTATAAACAGAAAGACAGTGAGGAAACACTTAGCTAACATAAATGAATTCAAGTCTCCAGGTCCAGATGAATTACACCCCAGGGTACTGAAGGAGATAGCAGAAGAAATTCTTGAACCACTGTCCATAATCTTTGAAAATTCTTGTAGAACAGGAGAAGTCCCAGAAGACTGGAGAAGAGCAAATGTTGTTCCTATCTTCAAAAAGGGGAAGAAGGTGGACCCAGGGAACTACAGGCCGGTGAGTCTGACTTCTATATCAGGAAAGATCTTTGAACAAATTATTAAAGAACATGTATGCAAGTACCTGGATAAGAATGAAGTGATTAAACAGAGTCAGCATGGGTTTGTAACTAATAAGTCATGTCAGACTAACTTAATTTCCTTCTATGACAGAATCACTGACTGGGTGGATCAGGGAAATGCTGTAGATATAGTATATCTTGACTTCAGCAAAGCATTTGACAAAGTATCTCACACAATCCTTATTGAAAAAAATGACTAAGTATGGAATGGACAAGGCAACTGTTAGGTGGATTCATAACTGGCTTAGTGATCGGACCCAAAGAGTGGTTGTAAATGGCTGCACATCCAGTTGGAAGAATGTCTCAAGTGGGGTACCACAAGGCTCTGTTTTGGGCCCTGTATTGTTCAACATCTTTATCAATGATTTAGATGAAGGAATTGAGGGTAAACTGATCAAATTTGCTGATGACACAAAGCTAGGAGGGGTAGCTAATACTAGAGAAGAGAGAGAGAGGATTCAAAAAGATATACATAAACTGGAGCAGTGGGCAGCAACTAACAGAATGGATTTTAACAGGGAAAAATGCAAAGTACTACATCTGGGCAATAAAAATGAAAAAAGCATATACAAAATGGGAGGAATAAGGCTAAGTAACAGCACATGTGAAAAAGACTTGGGTATACTAATAGATCACAGACTGAACATGAGTCAACAGTGTGATGCAGCAGCAAAAAAGGCAAATGCAATTCTAGGATGTATCAACAGAAGCATACAGTCTAGATCACGTGAGGTCATTATTGCCCTCTACTCCTCTTTGGTCAGACCTCATCTGGAATACTGTGTCCAGTTTTGGGCACCACATTTTAAAAAAGACATCAACAAACTGGAGCAAGTTCAGAGAAGAGCCACCAGAATGGTGACCGGTCTGCAAACCATGTCCTATGAGGAACGGTTGCAGGATTTGGGAATGTTTAGCTTGCAAAAAAGAAGACTGAGAGGAGACTTAATAGCTGTCTACAAATATCTCAAGGGCTGTCACATTGTAGAAGGATCATCTTTATTCTCATTTGCACAAGGAAAGACTAGAAGCAATGGGATGAAACTGAATGGGAGGAGACACAGATTAGATATTAGAAAAAACTTTTTGACAGTTAGGGTGATCAATGAGTGGAACAGGCTGCCACGAGAGGTGGTGAGTTCTCCTTCAATGGAAGTCTTCAAACAGAGGCTGGATAGACATCTGTCTGGGATGATTTAGAGAATCCTGCTTTGAGCAGGGGGTTGGACCAGAAGGCCCAGGAGGTCCCTTCCAACTCTACCATTCTATGATTCTATGACTAGTTACCTCCTCCGGTAACTGTAACATCTCTCATGGCTTCAATCAAAGCCTCCGTACGTTTCGCCATAGAAGAACGCCCCTGCGGTTCGTCCTCATCTGAATCAGATAATTCACCATCCGAATCTAAAGGGGAACTCTGTCCAAAATCAGATACATCTGACTCGCTCCGTGTAGAGGCCGGTAACGGCCTGCGTCGCTTCCAATGAGAGGAATTAGCAGACACATATTGACCTAAAAGGTCAGACAAGCTGTTAATCGAGCGAGCGATATCATCCAATTTTGCACCACTGTCGACCGCAGTGCTAGACGCTGTGGAGGTCTGCGTATCTGATTGCCGCAGTGATACTGGGACATGGTCCGCGGCTTCTGAACTCTGTTCAGACATGTCTCACCTGTATTTACAGGTCAAAGCGGTAATACCAGCAAAAAATATGCGGTCTTTTTTTTTTTTTTAACGCTGAAGGGTTAACGCTCCCTCAGGAAGGGTTACCCCAGCGGCATTCAGTCAAAAAACGCTGACAGAAATAACCCTCAGAAGGGTTAATGTTGCAATCTCTCCACAATATATATATATTGTGAGCCCAGCTAAATTTCAAGTCTCTAATGAGACTGCAGGATAGCGATCGCTGCGCTGCGGGGTGAGAATTCAGCACTCACCCAGCTGGTCGTGGTGTCTATGAGGAGAGGAGCGGTCTGAGGAGCCCAGGAGCCTGTGTAATGGCCGCCACAGTGATGGGAGATGGAGGAGAAACGCCAGAGCGCGCGTCTTCCTGCTCAGAAGACCGGGAATCGATAGGCCACGCCCCCTGCTAGCTCAAA